>JAESUZ010002825.1:0-12724 GCA_017311185.1 Proteles cristata cristata
TGAGGATAAACCTCACATTATCCATACCATAAATGCGATCACTACTGCTAATGTTTGCTTTTCTTTGCACATACTATTTCCTTATATAATTTATATCCTGGATGAAATTGTTTTAGAGAACATATATTTTTTCACTTGGCATCATTTCATAAGAATTTTCCTTATATCATTAAAATTTTCCTAAGCAATTTTAAGAAAACAAATTGAAAAATATTATAAATAAACAAATAGAAAAATCTTTGAAGCAAGAAATGGTGGAGACAGAAGTGTTGTGGAAAGAGGGGGTCTCAAGATAGTGTGTTTTTAAAATGGGAGAAATAACAGAATGTTTTATGTTGCTCGAAAGATAACTGAACAATAAAATAAGTATAATGAATGAATAAGTATGAAATAAGTATAATGAAATATTATTTTTGGAAGATGTGTGTGTGCATGCATGTGTGTGTATGTGTAAATATATATACACATATTTGCATTTCTAAAAGTCTGGAAAGATATATACCAACAAGTTAGGAGTATTTATCAGTGTTAGGAAATTTGATATCTTTTTATTTTAATTTTCATACAATTACTAGGTTTTTTACTGTGAACATATATAATTTAAGTAATAAAAAATAAGTTAAAGGATGTGGAAAATAGACATTCCTGGCAATTTCAATAGAAAATTATGCAGTAGAAAAGAAACTAAATCATTTTCAGAATAAGCAACATACAAATTCAATTAAAAGTATGATCATGAGAACTACTATCTCACTCTTCTCTGTTTCCTCCAATGGAAGGGTCCAAATCTGGAACCTCTCCAAAACAATAAAGATGCCTAAGACATAGAAAGCATAACTCTTATAATCATCATTTTCAATAGCTACCATTACTATTCCTTGGATGTTTTATGAGTATCAAGAATGCTGTTTCACATCACGTTTCCATATGGATTCGAACACAATCTCTTAAATGGAAAGCATTATCCTCAGTAGCAGTACTAGTACTAAAACATCATTTATTATGGACTTATCTAGTAAACTCGATTGCGAATTGCACAGAAGTGTGTAGATAAAGGATTCTTGGAACAAACCTGTCCTTCAAATCTGGAGTACTAATAAACAGATGATGGCACACTAAACATTGTTCTGTATCTTGCTTTCTTGGCTTAAAAATGTGTTTTGGACATCATTCCTATATCAGTGTATGTAGGTAGGGCTGCTCTTTCTTTTTAACAGCTGCATGTTGCATGGAGACACACTATAATTTATTTAACCTACCTCATTTATGATTATTTCCAAATTTTCCAATCTTTTACTATTGAAAACAATTCTGCCGTGAATATCCTTATACATATAGCATTTTTCAATGTACAAATAATATTTTAGGATAGCTTATTAAAGTATAATTTCTGGTCAATTGTTATGTGCATTAGTATTTTGATAAACATTGCTAAATAACCTTCACAGAGGATGTAACAATTTATACTCCAACTAATAATCTATAGGAATGCCAGTTTTCTCACCTCTTCTCCAATATGGTTTGTTTCCAAATTTTTCTTCTCTGCCAATATGATAGATGAAAAACAATGTATCACTGTAATTATACTTTGCACTTATGTTATCAAAAAAGAATAACAAACCACTAATACCAAATCCAAATTATATGTATCCTCCAAATGTTATTACAATATGAGATGTGAAGATACCCCAAGTTTCTTTCTAAAATATATTTTGGTAAATCCTTGCTTCCTTCCTTCCTCCATTGAAAAATTATATATAAAGCATCTCTTGGGTAGCAGACTCTGGGCTAAGCTCTGGAGTTACAGACATCAAAGACAAAGACACACTTATAGACAGGCATTAATCTACAACCAACAGAAGATACCATGAAATTCTAATGATTCAATGGTTCTCACCTCCTTCAACTATTAACTGACTACTTTGTCTTTCATGTATGGCACTGAGGATACAGTGGTGAACAAGATTGAGAACAGGGGGGAAAGACTGTGAAAGGGGCCCTTCCTTCATGGAACTTACAGTCTAATTCAAATTCCCTCCTGACTCTGCTCAGAATGGAAATTCAAAGAAATTTATATACTCAGGGAGAAAAAGCATATACATTCATTAGGCAGAATGTAGTGGTAAAAGAAAAGGAGAGCAGCTAGGATCTGCCTTGAGAAGTGCATGAATAGTGTCCCTTTCCTTAGAGAGGAGCATGTAAAAGAAGCCAAAACTAGTGCCTGACACCTGACTGTGAGGTGACAGATAGGAAGGGTTGTATGACCCAGTCTGGGTCTTTACATGGACAAGTTTTTTTTCTTGGGCAACTGTTGGACCTGGACATGGCACAGTGTGCTACCATTTTGAATGAGAAAAACAAAAACAAAAACACAGTGTGGTAGAAAGAATGACTCTGGGCACAGACTAGTGGTTCCTTTCTCTGGGTTAGGGGTCAAGGTATGCTTTCCTTTAGAAGAAAGACAGTGGTGAGGCCTCCTTAGGAGTTCCCTCCCACCTTCTTCCCTTCCATGGCCCCATGAACAATGAAAAAACTTGGGAAGGCCACTCTAGAACCTCCAACACAGGTAGTTTATAGGTGCAAGTTATTTCACTATTAATCCTCTTTCATGAGTACAGAGTTGTTTTCCTCTTGTCCATGCTCAGGCCCATGCATATTTAGGTGCAGGAAATATCCTGGACATCAGGAGGGGAGGTAGAGCTTGATAATGGGACAGGTACACAAAGGGGTAGTTTGGTGTTAATATGCTTCTCTCTGTCCATCACTGCTTTCACTATATCTTTATCCCACCTTAGCTTCGACTATTTCAGTGCAAGAAACGTGGTAAGTAATAAAGATGAGAGACTTACTGGAGAGGAGCAATGAAAGCCCAAGGTGTTTGATATTGATCACAGGTCAAACCACATAAGTTTTCCAGATGCCAAGCCCACAGTAGCCCAATTGGTGCAAAGAATTAAACGCTTGGAACGACAGTTTGAACGGACTTCTCTCATAGGGGGGACATGGCTTTAGAATAGATTAGAAGACACTCCCTTCTCTCAGTCTTGAGCTTCTTTCCAGACTCTCTTATCTTGGCCCCCTCTCACAACCCGCCTATTTAGGTGGGCCTAGGATTTGGAAAGGTGAAATATGTAAACGGACACTTCGGTATCCTTCCGCAAGATCGGCGAGAGTAAAGTGACGCCACTGCCCGAAAGTCGCATGCGTTTCAGTTCAAGAAAAAAAAAAGTGTGTGCTTGGAGGTGGAGATCCTGAAAGAAGGGAACTAATGCTGAGACCCTTTGATATTTGTTTACCTTTTTCCGTCCAGCGCTGCTTCCTCTATAATCAAACGCCGGCCCCGCACCTTCCAGGAGAAAAAGTCACGGGGGAGCTAACCGACTGAGGAGAAGCGGGGATACGCAAAGCTTGGTATCATTCCGCTAACATAAAGCCGGATCCCCTTACACTACGCTCAAGCTCCTCCCGCTGACGCATTTGGTACTGGGGACGTGACAAAAGTCTGCGGAGGAAAAGGTAGCTGTTAATTAGTCGCTAGGCGTGGGTCCCAGAGGAGGTTTGGGGACGGGAGGAAAGGATGTACAGAAGAGTGACCATTGTTTGCCATTTGTGGCCTTTACTCCGCCAAAGCAGGTATCGGGCGTCCTAAATCCCAGGTGCCGGGCCAGTCTGCAAACACAGTCGCCGCCATTGTCTTGTGTCCTCGTGTCATCTGACTCTCTGTCCCTATTTCTGTAGGGCACGGCACTCCCTAGAGTCAAGGAAATAAGAAAACTGCCACTGATCCAAGCAAAACAGGTCAGTGAGAAGGCGGGCATCGCTTGGGAGTGTGGGGACGGGTATCACAGAAAGGTGGGATACGTGATCTGGTCGGGGGCGCGAGTGGTGAGAGGCGGGAAAGGGACGGGTAATTTGAGTGGCACACAACTATAAATTTAGAATGATCTGTTTCTTGCTAGCTTGATTTCCAAACATTAATCCCACCTCTGACGGTGTTTGGGAACGTAAAGGAGTATAGTAGCGGCTTCTAGCGGAGAAATGTCGATTTATATAATAGCAGGAGCGGCTGCTGCCAGGGTTGAGAACAGCTGTTCAGGAACCCTGGGAGGGAGAGAGTGTGAAAAGAATTGTAACTGTTTGATAATCATGGCCCTGGATTAGAACATCGTTTCATGTACTGGTTACTAGTCTGATCGTTAATAATCAAGTCTCTCCCACTGTCTTTTCATTTGGTATTTGGGTGTGTGACGTGTTTATATGTGTAGGCCTGTTCCTAAGTTTTCGGTCCAACATCTTTTTGTAAAGCTCTGTAGAGGCTTGCAGACCACAAAGGAAGGGGTTAAGACAAGGAAACTTGGCCTTATTTCTCCTGGGTGGGCAGTGCTTGGAGTTGGTAGATGGCAAAGACTAGAACAGGTAGGAGTTTAGGGAACACTCCAGATGTCCTTTCTGCTTGCTTTCCAAACAGTCCTCCCTTGCTCCTGTTGTGTTGCATAAAACGATATGCTTTAAGGAGAGGAAGGGAAGGTTAAGAGCTTAGATTAAATTTGGAATTATACTTTTCATTGATTTCCAAACAACTTCCATGGCTTGTCGGAGCCTTCCATCTCTACTATCACCACCACCATCTTGCAGGGATATTTGTATTGTTTGTGCAGGAGAATTGTCAGACTTTTGGAATGGAGCAGAGGAATTTGGAGGGAGGGAGAGGAAGAAGAGGTGCAGAAAATATTGGCAAACAGGTACCTGTGTACAGAAGGGGTACAGATCTCAGGTGCTGATCTCTATCAAGGACTCAGTCTCCATTGTCTCCTATGTTTCCTTTTATTTATTTATCACTGTGTTTGTGAATCTCTGTGTACAGACCCATCCCCAAGTCTGTGGAACTCTCAGTTGTGAAGTTTTGCAAGTCGTAACCCAGCTTAAACCTAGAAAATAATGAAGAGTAAAATGCCCTGTGCCTGTTATGATTGGTGTGAGGGTAGATGGACAGGAGAGGATTGAGACTAGAGAATTCTGTTCTCTTTAGTTTTCCAGTTTAGTAACCCCTGTTTGGTTCTCTGCTGGTTTAGTTGGGGGTCTTTGAAAACTTTGGGATTATAGAAGGTTAACAGTTGTTTTTCTGACTTTCCACTTTGCTTTTCCTATTCTTATGATTCACCCAGGCCAATTTTGAACTAGAGAACTGCAAAGGCAGTCACTGAACAGACAAGTGGTGGGCAACAGGGAGGAGGAGGGCCAGTCCTGAATTAGGGCAGTGGGTTATGGTATCAGAAGGAAGGAAATACTAGACAAACTACACATATAGGGACCAGGGACCAAGGTCTTTTAAGCAGGAGATCAGTTTCCATATCCTCTTATTTGTTTATTTGTCCATCGAGCTGCCTGTAGGTATGCTGTAGGTCTTGCCAACATTGGAAGCAAGGAAAGGGAGAGAAAATTACTCCAGATCAGTGAAGGTTGGTATTAGTATAGAGGTTTTCCCAGTAGACCTGTAGGATGAAGTAGTAGAGATCTGTTTCGGTCCAGCAAGGATAAAGAGCCAGTCTAGGGATTCCTTAGCCTCTCTCACTCCCATTCAGCTTTCCCACCCATTCTCCATACTTCCGTTTTGTGTCTGCAAAGGAGATTCGTAGTACCTTCAGTTTTGTAGAGAGTGTGAAATGAGGAGAGAGTGTGCTAATTATCTACCTCTCCCACTTAGCACTGAATGTCCATAACTCTCCTGTCTCTCTGTTCTAATCAATATAAGAAATAAATTGGAAGAGACTCAAAGCCCCATTTCCTTCCTCCACCCCTAGGACCAACTTCAGTGGCAGATCTGGTGGCCTTGGAGTGGATGAAGACCACCACCCTCCACAGGGCTGCGCTCAGGCACACAGCCATTCTTCCTTTCCCTGAGTGAACTTCCTCTGCACGTTGTTTATATCATTGGCAGAGCCTGTAGTTGGAAAGGGGGCCGAGTGACGAATGGACTTTGTATGAAAACACCAACCTGGGACAGACCTTCAGTCAAGGCTGAGATGGGGTTGGGGGGTATATAACTTGGCCTTGTCTTTGGGGTCATGACTGGCTCTGAGGCAAGGCAGAGGCAGAGGAGGGGCTGAAGTTTGCCTAAAAGTTGGAATCAGTGGCCCTGCCAACCCTAGAGCCAAGGCTAAGATCCAGGCCAAGGCAGTGGCTGAGGCAG
This sequence comes from Proteles cristata cristata, assembly GCA_017311185.1. Classification (NCBI taxonomy): domain Eukaryota; kingdom Metazoa; phylum Chordata; class Mammalia; order Carnivora; family Hyaenidae; genus Proteles; species Proteles cristata. The sequence goes on from JAESUZ010002825.1 coordinate 6,191, forward strand.
AACTGAAAACAGGACCAGTGACCCAGGCCAAGGCTGGGGATGGAGCAGTGGCCAGGACACAGACAGTGACCTACACTGAGGCCGTGGCTATGACAAGGGATGTGAGCAAGATGGAAGCTATGGCTAAGACTAGAGTCATGACTGAGACTAAGGCAGAATCCCTGGCAGAACCTGGTATAGTGCCCCAAGCCAGGTCAAAGGTGATGCCTATGGCCAAGGTCAGTGCTGTGACCAAGTACAAAGTCAAGGCTGGTGCTGGAAGTGAATCCAGTATCAGGTCCTTTTCCAAGGCTGATGATAAGGCCAATATTGAGTCCAGGCCCCAGAGGAGAGAGGACAACATCAAATTCAGGGCTGGGGCTGGAGACAGTGGTGGTATTGTAATTGAGTCCAGAGATGAGGATGAAGAAAACGTCTGCTCCTGGTTCTGGACTGGAGAAGAGCCTAGTGTAGGATCCTGGTTCTGGCCTGAAGAGGAGACTCCTTCTCAAGTTTATAAGCCTCCACCTAAGATCCAGGAAAAGCCAAAGCCCATACCCGAACCTGAACTCACTATAAAGCAAAAAGCAGCAGCATGGTCAAGGGCCAGGTATAGTGTCCTAGTCCCAATAGAGGGAGGGGAGCCATCCTTGCCTCCAGAAGGGAATTGGACTCTCGTTGAGACCTTGATTGAAACTCCTCTGGGGATTCGGCCTCTGACCAAGATCCCACCCTATAATGGGCCTTACTTCCAAACTTTAGCTGAGATCAAAAGCCAGGTTAGGTATAGGGAAAAGTATGGGCCCAATCCAAGAGCCTGCCGTTGTAAATCACGTGACTTTAGTTTAGAGCCTAAAGAGTTCGATAAACTTGTTGCACTACTTAAGTTAACTAAGGATCCTTTTATTCATGAAATAGCAACAATGATAATGGGAATCAGTCCTGCTTATCCATTTACCCAAGATATAATTCATGATGTAGGTATTACTGTTATGATTGAAAACTTGGTCAATAATCCCAATGTTACAGAACACCCTAGAGCTTTAAATGACAACTGTGAGCCTTCTGAAGAACCAAAACCAGGAGAGTCCTACATACATCAGGTTTGTAAGGACATAATCTCTTATCCCTTAAACTCCCCTGTGCAACTGGCTGGACTAAAATTATTAGTGCACCTCAGCATGAAATTTGAGGATCACCATATAATTGCTAATTATATTCCAGATTTCCTCACCTTGTTAAACAAAGGAAGTGTCAAAACCAAGCTTTATGTTTTAAAAGTGTTTTCGCACTTGTCTAAAAATCAAGCCAATACAAGAGAACTGATAAGTGCCAAAGTACTGTCATCATTGGTTGCACCCTTTAACAAGAATGAGTCAAAGGCTAATATTCTTAGTATCATTGAAATATTTGAGAATATAAATTTCCAATTCAAAAAGAAGGTGAAGCTATTTACCAAGGAAGAGTTCACTAAATCTGAGCTTATTTCCATATTCCAGGAAGCAAAAGAGTTTGGTCAGAAACTCCAAGACTTAGCAGAGCACAGTGATCCTGAGGTGAGAGATAAAGTTATACGATTAATACTCAAACTCTAAATAGCTATATGTTCTCAGAGCCATGAAAATTGTTTTGGTATTATAATATGAAGCTAGGCATATTATAATTGTAAGTTCAATATTTATGCTATTTGTGTTGATGGAGGCAATTTTATGCATACCAAATTATCTTCAGAGCTTGAATGTTTGTTGATTTTTGTTGTGCTATATAAATTGAGATATTTTTAATCTTTCTGCAATATGACCTGATAATGAGCTTATTCATCCTGAGTAAGCTATATTATTGTGCTTTATATTGACATAAGTGTATTCATTTGAAACTTCATTTACATGTTAATAAAGTTGCATGCTAAAACTGGTGAAAACATTGTCCTAGTTCTTTAGTTAAAGTCTAGTCGGAAGGATAAAGCAGAAATAACACAAAGACTATAAAGAGCACTATCTGTATGTGTAGGAGTGTACAAACCAAGCAAGTTCACATTGATAGATCTTTTACTTTCAACATGTTCAAGGAGTAGAATCATTATACACAAGAAGACTGGACTGTGTTACTAGATGACAGACATCTGGGCAGGTCTGGGGAAAGAGGTGAGGACACAGACCTTGGAGAAAGGGAACCACAGGTACTTTCTTTCCAATCTGAGTCCCAGAACTTCTGTTCACCCTTTAACATAGGGTATCTCATTAGGATATCTTGAAGCTTTTTTTTTTTTTAAGTGCAGGTAAAAAATTTTTTTATATTTATCTGTTATTGAGAGACAGAGAGAAACAGAGCATGAAGGGGGTAGGGGCAGAGGGAGAGGGAGACACAGAATCTGAAGCAAGCTCCAGGCTCTGAGCTGGCAGCACAGAGCCCAACGTGGGGCTGGAACCCACAAACCATGAGATCATGGCTTGAGCTGATGTCTGACGCTCAACCAACTGAGCCACCCAGGCGCCCCTGTCTTGAACCTTTTGAACTCCCAAGAGGATTCCTGGTTCTTATCCCCATTCAGAAAAGCCATGGAAGTATGGTTCTGAAAGGACCCAGCCCCTTTGTGCCCTCAACTTCTAGGTATGCCCATCCAGGTGTACCAGGTTTGCTGTTTCATCTGAGAGTCCCTTCCCCTTTAGTCCTAGGTCTCAAGGGAGGGTCTTCTTGAAGACCAACTACAGAAACTGCTTCATGGATAGTCTCATTTGTCCTGCCTTGGTGACAGTTTACTCTCATCCTTGCTTTTGTTTGCTGGCCAATGCTTTGAACTTGGTAATTTGCACCTATCCTTGGTGGCAGCACTGTGTTTGTGCTGATCCCTTTTGGTCAGAGCTCAGAATGTTGAGCTCAGTGAGATAGCTACAGGATTCCAAAGTCCTTTAGGGGTGTGTAGTTAGGAAGGAATTAATTCCTCTAATTCCATTATCCTATCTTATTTGTGCAGTTTACAGAGCTGAAGCCATGTTCTCTATACTGCTTCAGCTCCTCCTGAGTATACCTGATGAAAACCAGGTTCTGACTGGCATAGAATGCCAGAGTATAGATTGGGATCAAGGGTCACCTCTGCCTTCTTTTGCTGTTATTGTCCTCTTTCGTTTACTGCCCAGAATTGGAAAATATAGATATTAGGATCAGTGTGCAAATACTAGTCTTTCTTTTGAACTTCCTCTCTCTCCTAATGTATTTGGGGGAAGGCCTAAACTGAAAAAATCTCAACAGAGTGTCTGTCATGTACTCCTGGTTTTAGAAGCCATCCCTAGTTTAATTTCTATTAAAGTCAGTTCTGAACTTACCTGTTATACATTTAGGAATTAAAATGAAAGGCAACTGGCCACATATGTTCATTAAGGGTGAAAAAAGTGGGCCTTTTGCAATGTGCAGCTGTAACTTAGATGATTTTGTTTTTTAACTCTCTGTAATTCCAGCTATGTGTACTAATTTCAGAATGGGGGTCTTCACAATACAACTGGACCAGATCTTTTGGAAATATTCTGGGTCTTAAATGCTCTATTGAACACACAATAAATTGATAGCTATGGAATTTCCCATCGTTTAAAGAGAAAGATGAGTTTGAGGTATGCAGATATTTGTGTCAAGGCAACAATCTGATGGCCTCTCCTTGGGTGGGAGTTGTGGGAGACAGTCATTTCCCAAATTTTTCCTGGGATGTACTTGAAGTCAAAACCCTGTTGTTCATCCCTTGTTTCACTCCTTTTCTAGAAAAAGAGCTCGGGCAACCCCATGAAGTGTCAGGGCTGATCTGATGTTACTTTTCTTAAAATGTTACGTTACCTCTGAAGGTAAAAATCAGGATGTATTTCTCTCACATCTCATAAAGTAAAGTAATTAATCTTCTTACAGCACACCGCACCCTTACTTTTAAAAGAGGGATTTTCAATGGGAATTCATCTATACAATATCCTAACAAGGCTTTCAAAGCTCTGTATCTTTCAGCATTTTCCATTTTTCCCATTATATCCCAACATGTGATCTACATTCAAGCCACACTGGGCTATTGTTTCCTGACTATTTTATGGAATTTCCTGCTTTTGTTGTCTCAGATGCCAGGCCAATTTGAAGTCTTCCTGACACATTTATTCCCCCTGTCTCAATGTTGGAATTAATAGCTCCTTCTGTGTTTCCAAAGTATTTTTGTTTACTCCTGTATTTTACCTTTTGTATCTTTATACTATGCCCTGGAGTCTTAGTAAGTTGGAGCTTGTGTTTAGAGACAGTATAGAGGGGGGAAGCTTAGGCTTTGAGAATGTCTCAAATCCAAAGCATGAACTTTTGTTATGTATAGTAATAATTATTATTAACATTTATACATTTATTAAGTGCTTACTATATGCTGGATACCATCCTATGTGTTTTATTTGTATTAACTCATTTAATTCCTAAAACATGTGAGAAAGTGGAGACACTGATTGGTTAGTAATTTGGCCTACTTCATTGAGTTGGTTAGTAGCAGAGCTGATATTCAAACCTTTGCAGTCCGAATCTGGCGCCAGCACATATACCTACTTTGTAACTGTAACCCCACACAGCCCTGGAAAAGTGTGTGGTGCAACCCAAACTTAAATTTGAATGTTGTCAGACACAGCTGCCCCTTATCTCTTCTGCTTTTTCCATTTGTGTAGGCCACCTCCTGCCTTACCTTCATTCCCTACCAACTAACTAAGCCTTCATGGTCCATCACTTTCAACATGTTTCACATTTTTTATTGTGGTAAAATATATATAACATAAAAGTTGATATTTTGATTATTTTAAGTGCACAATTTAGTGACATTAATTACATTCACAGTGTTGTGCAGCCATCAATAGTATTTCCAGCTTTTTCATCTCCCTCCCAAAATAACTGAGTAACCGTTAAGCAGGAACTCTCAATTCTCCCCTCCCTTCAGCCCCTGGTAATTCCCAGTCTACCTTCTGTCTCCATAAATATGCCTATTCTAAATATTTTTTTATAAATAGATACATTTCTCATACAATATTTGTTCTTTTGTGTCTGGTTTATTTCACTTAACATGTTTTCAAAGTTTATCCATGTTGTAGCATGTATCAGAACTGTATCTTTTCATAGTCAACTATTCCACTGTGTGTGTGTGTGTGTGTGTGTGTGTGTGTGTGTGTGTGTGTCTGTCTGTCTGTGTCTGTGTTGGTGTGTGTGTACTAAATTTTTCTTACCCATTTATTTTTTGATGGACATTTAAGTTGTCCATGCAATACGGCAATTAACATTGGTGAACAAGTATCTGTTAGAATCTCTGCTTTGAAATTTTTAAAATATAAACCTAGAACTAGAATTGCTGAGCTATATGGTAATTCTATGTTTAGCTTTTTGAAGGAGTGCCAAACTGTTTTCCATAGTAGCTGAATCATTTTATATTTCTACCAGCAACATACAGGGGTTCCAGTTTATCCACATTCTTATCAACACTTGTTATTTTCCATTTTTAAGAGCTTTTCGAGTAGGTACAAAATGGTATTTCATGGTGGTTTTCATTTGCATTTCCCTAATGACAAATGGTGTTGGGCATTTTTTATGTACCTGTTGGCTGTTTGCATATCATCTTTGGAGTAATGTCTACCTAAATTTTATTGTTATATTATAGGAGTTCTTTATATTCAAGGTACAAGTCCCTTATTAGCTATATGACTTGCAAATATTTTCTTTTATTCTGTAAGGGTTTTTTTTATGTTAATGATTTCCATTTATGCACAAAAGTTTTGAATTTTTATGATATACATTTTACCTATTTTTTCTTTTGTGGCTTGTGCTTTGGGTGTCATATCTAAGAATCCATTGCCAAACTGAAGCCAGGAAGATTTATTCTTTTTTTTTTCTAAGAGTTTTATAGTTTTAATTTATGTTTAAGTCATTGATCCATTTTGAGTTGATTTTTATAGTTTTTTAAAAAAATTTAATATAATTTAATTTTTTAGTAGTTTATTGTCTGGTTGGTTTCCATATAACACCCAGTAGACTGAAAACCAAAGTAAGAAAGAGGCAACTTGGATTTGGGATCCTTTGGGCTTTCCACACCACAGGGCAGTTTTTTGTTGTTGTTTTTTTTAATTTTTTTTTTTAAATTTATTTCTAGGAGAGAGAGAGAGAGACAGCGTGAGCAGGGAAGGGTCAGAGAGAGAGGGAGTCACAGACTGAAACAAGCTCCAGGCTCCGAGCTGGCAGTCAGCAAAGAGCCCGACGCGGGGCTCGAACCCACGAACCGCAAGATCATGACCTAAGCGAAAGTCGGACGCTCAACCGACTAAGCCACCCAGGCACCCCAGTTTTTTTTTTTAATAGTTTTTTGTCCAGATGGCTTACATATAACACACAGTGCACATCTCCACAAGAAGCCTCCTCGATGCCCATCACCCCACTTCCACTCCCCCCACCCCCAACAGCCCTCAGTTTGTTCTCAGCATTCAAGAGTCTCTCATGGTTTGCCTCCCTCCCTCTCCCCAACTCTTTTTCCCCTTCTTTTCCCCCATGGTCCTCTGTTAAATTTCTCCTGTT
>JAESUZ010002826.1:0-89933 GCA_017311185.1 Proteles cristata cristata
GAGAGAGACAGTGTGAGCAGGGGAGGGTCAGAGAGAGAGGGAGTCACAGACTGAAACAGGCTCCAGGCTCTGAGCTGGCAGTCAGCACAGAGCCCGACGCGGGGCTCGAACCCACGAACCGCGAGATCGTGACCTAAGCGAAAGTCGGACTCTTAACCGACTAAGCCACCCAGGCACCCCCTTTTATTTTATTTTATTTTATTTTATTTTTATTATCAAGTTAGCATATTTCTAAAACAGAAAAAAATACAAGCTGTTTTAAAGGAAAAAAAATAAGAAAAACGTTGCAAATACATCAAATGAGTGACCACATTGTGTTTGTATTAGGAATAAGACTGTACCAGCTATATTCTTTGGATTCCCAGTTCCTTAGAGAGGGATTATGCTTGCTGATGGGCAATTGCAGTAGTTCATACGCCAGAACACCATAAATAAAGCAAAGAATATTAGAAGGGACTCTGGGACAATGAGGGACTCTGAGACAAGGAAGTTTCAGTGTCCAAGGGCATCTGAAAAGGAAGCATTTTTGTTTTTAAGTTATGGATGTTTGACACTAAACCTCAGTAGTTCTGACAACTTCAGTTGGATACTCCCTCTATCAAAAGTAACTAAGTTATCTTATATATGATACAATAATTGTAATAGTGTTTCACTCCAGATTTTTCAACATTTTGCTTTTTGACATTCCCACATGTGCTGTGTGGGTGTGTGTAGAAGGAAAGAGAGAGGGGAAAGAAGGGAAATGATAAAAGAGAGAGGGAACATGAACTGTGGATTATCAAGATGTATAGATTTTAGGGGCGCCTGGGTGGCTTGGTCGGTTGGGCGTCCGACTTTCGCTTGGGTCATGATCTCGCGGTTTGTGGGTTCGAGCCCCGCGTCGGGCTCTGTGCTGACTGCCAGCTCAGAGCCTGGGGCCTGTTTCAGTCTGTGACTCCCTCTCTCTCTGACCCTCCCCTGCTCACGCTGTCTCTCTCTCTCTCTCCTAGAAATAAATAAAACATTTTAAAAAATAGATTTTAAATTAATATACAATTAATATAATAAAACATAACATAACATAAATTAATGTTAATGTAATATTAATAAATATTAATAAATATATACTTCACATATATTAAATAAAGTTAAAAGGAATTAATATGTACTGTGTAATTCTGTTCCCATTAATATATGAAAGGACACGTGTCTGTCATTCAATTCATCAATTAAGTTTGTCAATAGGATGTTAGGTAAATAGATGACAACCATTTTTATATACCATTAATTTTATTTCTCAAAATATAATACATACCAGCATTGCTAACCAAAGAGAATGAAATTTAAACATTATATAATTAAGGACAAAATTAGTTTTTAATTAAATAAAAATGTCACTTTCAAGTCCTTTAGTTAGATATTTTGACTAAAGTAGATATAAAACTTCTGTATGTTGAAAAATTCATAAAGATTTTAAAAATGCAAAAGTCTCTTAAGATATAGTTATTTTAAAAGATTTTAATAGTTTTAGAAACTATGACTGTAATACTTACTGCCTCTTAGATTGGAGCTGGAAAGAAATGAAAGCATCTCTCTTTCTGATTAAAGTGCAGACTGATGACTAACTGGACGCTTATAAAATGTATGACAATAAAAAGGAAAATAAAATTCCTAGCTGATTTTTGTTACAAAATAAGACCACGTTCATATAATTTATCTATAACTAAGAAGTCGCTAACTCTTACTGATATATATCTACACAATGAATATAGTAGATATGTATTATTAATATTTAGTTTAAAATCATACTGGTTGTTTATGCACTGTTGGTGGGAATGCAGACTTGTGCAAACATTATGGAGAACAATATAGAGGTTCCTCAAAAAATGAAAGACAGAATTACCATATAATACAGTAATTCCACTATTAAGTATTCACCTAAAGACTATGAAAACACTAATTCAAAAAGATATATGCCCTCTGTGTTTGTTTCAATACTATTTACAATAGCTAAATTATGGAAGCAAAGTGCCCATTGATAGATGAATGTATAAATAAGATGTGGTGTATATATGGAATATTACTCAGCCATAAAAATAATTAAATCTTGCCATGTTCCATAACATGAGTGGATCTAGAGGGTATAATGCTAAGTGAAATAAATCAGAGAAAAAAACATACAACGTGATTTCATTCATATTTAGATTTTAAGAAACAAAACAAATGAAGAAAGAAAAAAAGAGATAAACCAGAAAACAAACTCTTAATTCAAGAAAAAACTGATGGGCACCAAAGGGAAGGTGGGTAGGAAGGTGGATAAAATCAGTGAAGGAGATTAAGAGTACACTTATCATGATGAGCACAGGGTGAGGTATGAAAGTGGTTAATCACTATGATGCACACTGAAACCAACAACATTTTATATTAACAATACTGGAATTAAAATTAAAAAAAAATATATACTGGTTTTTCAAATTATAGACATAAAATGTTATGCATCTTTCCATTTGAAATATTAAGTAATTTGCTATTTTAAAATATAAAGGGAATAATAATGCGAGTATGTGACTTGCTTTGTCTTTCGTCCATTGCCCTACATATCTGATTCGTTCATGCTGATAATCCCAGCAGGCCAACAATCAAAAACATTTACAGAACTGTTTTATTTATTACAACCACCCATCACATACATCACTGTTTTTTCTTTTCACCTATGGCTTGACTCAAAATATATATCCTTTCAGAGAAGTAATGACCTGCCTTTAAATATAATGTCTGGCAATGCAGTGGTTTTCCCTCTCACATTAATAACCTCAGTAAGCACAACATCTTGTCAAATGCCATTAACTGTGACCTCAGTGCTGTGTCCTAATACCCTTTGGTATCAAATAAAACTTTTTCATCTGAAAGCTACTGTTCAAATGATCACATCTCTAGACCCATTCTTACCTGAGTATATATTCACCTGAAATTCTCAAAATTCTGTAAATGAATATAAAGGACTACAAAAATAGTCATTGATCCTCATTATGTCTTTTTCTCACTCCATACCATGAGGATATCCACTGAATTTACACACAGTTTTGAACTTGTTTTATCTCATTTACGCTACTGTAAGCCAGTGTTGGTCAGTATTTCTCTAGGGGTATACACATCCCAATATATTTTCATTGTTCTGAATGCACTTTATTTTTCTGAAATATAGAGAAAACATATTAGGACATATTGGTCTGAGGCTCCATTTATTTCATTCCCTCTAAAATCAGTGCTTTTTTTAAAGTAAAACAGAAGTAAATATAAAGTGCCGAGAGTATATTGAAATGCTGAAATAAGCTGTAAACTAAACCAAATAGTTTAGGAAAGCACAGACACAAGGACTAGTAGAGAGCAGCCTCTTCCCAACAGTCATGCAAATCATATAATGCTTTTGCACAAACATTTTTAGGGGAGCCTGGGTGGCTCAGTAGGTTGAGTGTTTGACTTCAGCTCAGGTCATGATCTAACAGTTTGTGAGTTGGAGCCCTGCGTGGGGTTCTGTGCTGACAGCTTGGAGCCTGGAGCCTGCTTGGGATCCTCTGTCTCCCTCTCTCTCTACCCCTTCCCTGCCCATGCTCTCTCTCTCTCAAAAATAAACATTAAAAAAAAAATTAAATTTCAGTGGCATTTGTCCCTATCATTATTTTATATGGACATTACAATAATGACTATGGCTCTTAAAAATATTATTTATTTATTTATTTATTTATTTATTTATTTAGAATGAGTGGGGGAGGGGCAGAGACGGATGGAGAGAGAATCCCAAGAAGGCTCTGTGCTGATAGCTGGGCCTATGTGAGGCTCAGTCCCATGAACTGTGGAATCATGACCTGAGCCAAAATCAAGAGTTGAACACTTAACAACTGAGCCACCTAGGCTCCCCTCATTTTCTTTTTTCTAGGTATGAGCAAGAAAAATAATTTAGTGTGTTAGAGTTTAACTAAATCTTTACATAATTATGCTGGTTGATTTCTCTTTGTCAATGGTATTACCTTAACCAAGCATTTAGGAAAAACAATAAAATAAAATTTCAGTTAGAACTTTTTTTGTTTTTTGTTTTTTTAAGAGAAAGAGAGAGAGCACATGCATGAGCAGAGAAATGGGCAGAGGAAGAGAGAGAGAGATTCTTTTTGTTTTTAATGTTTATTTTTTATTGTTGAGAGAGAGAGCATAAGCAGGGGAGGGACAGAGAGGAAGAGAGAGAGAGAGAACACTAAGCAACTTTGTGCTGTCAGCATGGAGCCTAACCTGGGGCTCTAACTGATGAACAATGAGATCATGACCTTAGCTGAAATCAAGAATTGGACACTCAACCAAGCCACCCAGGAGCCCCTAAAAGTTAATCTATTCTAAATGCTCCTTGCTGACTCAGTCGGGAGAACATGTGACTCTTGATCTCAGGTCATGAGTTCAAGGCCCTTGCTGGGTGTAGAAATTACTTAAAAAAAAAAAAAGCATTAAAGACCAATGATGACAAAGATTCTACTTACATATCCATGGCTCTGCATCTAGCTACTCCTGGGCATAGGAGTGGGGGATGGAGAGACCCATGGATTTTTCTTTCTTTCATTTGCAAATGTAAATGTTTTTGAGATTTATCTAATTTGTTTTCTAGGTCATGAGTTGGGTTTACATTGTTTGCAACCCAAAGAGAACAATGTAATATAGAATCTTGATAGATGACAGAGGATTTCACAAGTGACAAACCTTAACATAAAGAATTACGTGTATTAGGTGTATTAGGGCTTCTAGGACACGGACTGGACATTGTCTCCTTCCACCTCCAGAGGAGATATGAAAAATTTTGTTTAGGGAACCAAAACCATTTTATACATTGTTCAATGGGTTAACCTTAGGATTCACACTCACTCTACTATGACTTTAAGGGATATGGTAGAAAACTGTTCAGAGGTTTGTGTGTTGTGGCTACATTTTGTGGCTTTTCCATAAGGTGTAAAGGACAAAGTCTGGCTGTACAAAACGGGATTTAGTCATAGGAACAATTGGACAATGATAAGCATTATGATAAAACATACACCTGGCGGTAAATGTGCTTCTCATGTCACAGCTGTCACTTGCTTCAAACAGCCTTTTCTCTTTTCGACATGATTGGAAGGCACTTGAAATTGTTATTTCAGAGTCCAGAAATTTAAGATTCAAAGAACCTCCACTTCATTAAGTGTTTATAGATACATCATCAGTTGCTTTTTCGCTTACAGAGGAATACAGTTAAATGACTGCAGAGCAATAGTCATGAACGTTCACACTGAATGCCTTCAGTAGAAAGTAGAATGGTATTGAACTAAGTAAGTTCAACCAGAACCCAGGAAATGGCTTTGCTATGGACATATTTATAACTTAACCCTTTTGCAAGAATTTTCCTGTGATGTCTTCTCATTGACTGGTGACAGAGCATAACAGTATTAATGGACATAGGCGCTTAGGTCCTTTTGTGAGGAGGTGATGGATGGTCTTATTTCTTTTTGTTTCATTGTTCAGTATATCTCTCTGAGTAAATGCTGAAGACTATAATAAATTCTCATCATATTTCCAGAGCCTCTCCTTTATACTGAAGGTTGTGTGGATATGAGTTTGCCAGCACTTTCCAATAAAACTCCACTGTCAATGTCAATTAAAGTAGTATTTGTCACATGGCATATCTAAAGGTCAAATTGATAATTCTTTTACCCAGAAAGAGATCCCTACTTTGATCCGTAACCTCTTTTTAAAAAAAATTAAGAATCATTTCATTAGAAACAAGGCATTGTGTTCATGTTTTATTTTCTCTAAAAGTTTTCTGGATAGCCAAAAACTACTTTGTTTACATTTAATGTCAAATGACCTTTAAGTATCATGGTGATAAATGGTAAATGAGATCCCATCTGGTTTGAAAAAAAAATGTGTACCACTTTTTCACTACCTAAAGAGAAGTGATAAGAATAAAATTGCAACCTTACCAAACTCTTTAAATCCAAAAGTATTTTTCCTGGTAGGTTTTTTTTTTCTGTTAGCAAACCTAAATTAGAGAGACCTTATTAATATAGCAAGCTCAGTAATCACAGCAAGATTTGAAATCTGAGTTTGCCACCAAATAGCTCTGTGACCTTGGACAAGTTATGGAACTTCTGTGAACCTCACTTTCTTCATCTAAATAATAGAAATATAATAACTTAATGTGAGGAACAATTGAGATGCATTGTTTGAAGTTGTTGGAAGAATATTGATTACCTAAGAAGTTACCCATGAATATATGTAGACTGTAGAGTTATCATTGTGATTCTTTTTGCTTTTATTATTGAATATCTCTCAGTTATTGAAACAGAATGCTTTATATTCCAAGGATGAAACTAGTGATGTTCAGTTATAACAAAACTACATGTTTGCTGGTTGATAGTTTTGAAAACTTATTTAAATGTTTATTTATACTTGAGAGAGTGTGTGTGTGTGCGTGTAGGAGAAGCAGAGAGAGAGGGAGACACAGAACCTGAAGCAGGCTCCAGGCTCTGAGCTGTCACTATAGAACATGACGTCGGGCTTGAACTCACCAACTGCAAGATCATGACCTAAGTCAAAGTTGAATGCTCAACCGACTGAGCCACCAAGTTGCTCCTGTAAACTGATGGTTTATTAATGTCCAATATTATTTATGGGTTGCACATTCATGTTGCTCTGTGACAATAAGGTGTAGTGACCACCTGAAACTTTTAATACTCAAGGGCATCCTTTTTTTTTTTTATGTAGTATTTAAGATCAGAGACTTAGGGGGTGCCTGGGTGGCTTAGTCGGTTAAGCGTCCGACTTTCGACTTTCGCTTAGGTCATGATCTCGTGGTTTGTGGGTTCGAGCCCCGCGTCGGGCTCTGTGCTGACTGCCAGCTCGGAGCCTGGAGTCTATTTCAGAGTCTGTGTCTCCCTCTCTCTCTGACCCTCCCCTGTTCACGCTGTCTCTCTCTATCCTAGAAAAAAAAAGTTAAAAAAAAAAAAGATCAGAGACTTAGGAGTTTTGTAGAAACTTATGGGAGGGATGTATGTTAGGCATGCATGTATCTTTCTTAAGTCTAAAGCTTCCTCAGTATAATCATAGTTATTGCAAATGTGTCTCTATGGTATAAAACTCAGTGTGGAATGTATGAATTTCCAAATACATTTATATTTTTTAAATGAACCTTAAAATCTCTTCAGATAGCTGAAAGAGCTATTTGAAAATAGCTCTTTACCATTTGAAAATGGTAAATGTTTAAAAATAAAGAACACTAACCTCTCCATTTAAAAATAACTCTTGTTAGGGGCACCTGGGTGACTCGGTTAAGCGTCTGACTTAGGCTCAGGTCATGATCTCGCTGTTCGTCGTTTCGAGCCCTGCGTTGGGCTCTGTGCTGACAGCTGAGAGCCTGAAGCCTGTTTCAGATTCTGTGTCTCCCTCTCTCTCTCTGTCCCTCTCCCACTCATGCTCTGTCTCTCTCTGTCTCAAAAATAAATAAACTGTAAAAAAAATAATAACCCTTGCTAAGATTGTAACTACTTTCTTTCCAGTCCTGTGGACCCATGTAGTTGAGACACAAGGAAATATCTCACTTAATGAGGTACAGAGCTCATTTGAAAGTAAATGTTTGTCTATTTCAAAAATTATGAAAGATTTCCAACTAAAAAAAATTGTACTTACTTTTTAAAAATTTCTGCTATTTCTTTTGTTCACATACCACAGTTCTAAGAAGCTTCTCAATTCTTCTACCACCCAAACCCTTCACTTTTGTTCATCAATTATAGTCTTATTTTTTTTTCTGTCTTCTTTCTTCACTCTTCAGAAATCTCTACTTTGTTTAGGCCCTCTGGACATTTGACCTTTTTATTCAACTCTGTGCAGAAGGAAACACATTATTTACCCATAATACAATGCTTCTCCTGTAAAATCTCTCCTGGCTTTTTATTTAGTGAAAAATCAGTCAAATTTATTATTTTTATTAAGTTTTACATCGTGGGACATTGCTGCTCAATATAATACTTGATATTGAGAAACCATAGATTTACTATAAGACAAGAAGCATGACGAGAAAAGAGAAAAAGCTGACAGAATTACAATTCTTAGGATTACTTGCCTTAGGATTACAGAGCCTTGAGATGAATCTTGGGAGCTACCTTTCTGGGCTTTTATTCTGTGAAATAATAAGGCCTACTTGTTAAAGTTAGTGGGATTTATTTTACATGTAGTCTAATTATACTTATGGCATTAAATTAACAAGATTTTGGGCTATAAACTGAAAAAGGCTACCTTTTTAAATGGATATCAAATACGTTCCTGGGAAACAAATATTATATTAGTGAAATATAGAATATCTTTCAGAGTGCCTCTGAACTGTCTAAAATACTAGATTTTAAAATTTGTCAAGAGGGTTGCCTGGGTGCCTCAGTCAGTTAAACATCCATGTTGGTCTCAGGTCATGATCTCAGGGCTTATGAGTTCAAGATCTACATGGGGCTCTGCATTGACAGCTCAGAGCATGGAGCCTGCTTCAGATGTTGTGTCTCCCTCTCTCTCTGCCCCTCTCCCACTCTTACTCTGTCTCTCTCTCTCACTCTCTCTCTCAAAATAAATAAGCATAATAATAAAAAATCCCTTACATTTGTCAAGGAACTATTATTAGATTGCAAACCCATTAGAGTAGGATCCTCATATTTAAAGATCTCATTTGTATGAATTCCTGTCTTTTCACAAAATTGAATTTTTTTTATCTCTGTGATCCCTGGCTCCATGACATATCTTTGCAATTTTATGAGGTCTAAACAAGTATTTGTTAATAATATTGATGAAAGAATGGATGAAAAGATGGTAAGTGGGTGGGTTATGGAGTGGAGGGATAGATATTTAAGTTATCTTTGTTTACTGTCCAAGAGATGTAGTCAGTGAAATAGTTCATTAATAGAATCTTGGTTAACTGAATGGAAGCATTAAATCATCAATGAGTCTATGCTGAATTCTCCCTTGTACTTGATTTACATTTTTATTGCAATGCACTATTCATACTTGATCTATGAAAAGATTTTTTCTTTCATAATTGTACATTTAATAATCTGTAGGCTCTGCCCTAGGTATGTTAATAGCTATACTTAAGGCAGGCTTAGCTTTCAAAGACTCTAAATGTAATGATCCCTTTTCCAATAAAATGGTATCTATTTTTTTTTTTTTGAAAACTACTGGGATTCTACCAGGTATTATGTCAATGGATGTTCATAAAAGAGTGGTTTGAAGGATGAAAGAACAAAGAGAACAATGTCATTATACCTGTCAAAGAATGATAACCATACGCACAGATGACTTTTCTTCTTATTCCTTGTACATGATGATTTAGTTTCTATATCCTAGGATACACATTCAGACTATGAGTTTCACATTCACACACACACACACACACACACACACACACACACTTGAAACATTTATTAGAACTGGAAACTTTTCAATTTTTCCAGCATAATTATTATAACAGAGGAGGAAACCAAGTGTGATTCCTATTATATGGGCTTCTCAATTTGGACTGACTGAATAAGAAATAATGCTTCTGACAATTTTTAGTTCTGCAAACAATTTCACTGTAGTTTTATGCAAAATTGCCTATTGTAACAACTAAACACAAAATTTTTAATAGAACATATTTCCTTAGTTACAAACAAAACTATATCACATTTGATTTGTGTCCATTTCTTCCTCCAGGGATAAAGACAACATTTTTCTCCACTTTTATCAAAGAATTTCTCTGGATACCCTGAACATCAGGGACACTGATGATTCAAAGAAGCTAGATTAAAATAGAGAACATAGTTTGTCAGTTGAAACAGGTATTACAAAAGTTCAAAAAGCAGTTTGAGGAAGTTACCAAATGTTTGCAATATATTAAATAAAGAGACATTTGAATATATATTCTTTGGTCAGGGTTCAGTTGTGTTGTGTTCATGGTGGGCTTATAGTTCCTTAACATAAACAAGGATGTCACAGTTGTGTAGGAAAAAAATTTACTTGTAATGACATAATACATATTAATTATATTTTAGCCGGCAGGGGTTAATGAAATATTTCCCTTGTTGTAAGGTCTTCAAAAATAGGAATTTAGATCAATTGAAGTAATTTACTGGACTCTGGAAAACTGCGGGAACTGGCATTTAGCCTTTTCTCACCAATTAAGTATTATGTCGCTCAAATACATGTGATTGCATATATTTGAATTTAAATTAATTAGTCAATTCCTCCCAGGGATTTTGCGTTTTTCATTTCTTCAAAGCAATGCAATAATATATAGCTCCTTAACAACTTAACAGATTATTTTATATACATTTTTAAAAATATTCATAACAACTCAACTCATGGGAATTACTGTAAATGTTTAAAATTCACCATGTGAACTCTAAACTCACTGGACAAGTGAACATTATTTTTATTGTAGTCTACATAGTCCATAGCTATCTCTATAAAAATTTTTAGAGTATTTTCATTAGGAAATCTCCAGAGATTTTTTCTGATGGTTAAAAAATGTACTGAAGTGATGAAATATATTAACATACTTACAAACAATAATAGACATTATTTTATTATGCATCCACCATGTATACCAATGAGCGTAAATACCTACTTTGAGTATCACTATAGCTCTATGCTAGTTTTGACTCATGTTAGCTCAGGGCATCTTATTGTTCAATTTTTGCAAAATTTTATAGGTATTCAACTAGCCTAAAACCACTATTGTGGGGGTGCCTGAGTGGCTCAGTTACTTAAGCATTGGGCTTCGACTCAGGTCATGATCTCATGGTTTGTGAGTTCGAGCCCCATATTAGGATCTCTGCTGTCAGCTCAGAGCCTGCTTCAGAACCTCTGTCTCCTTCTCTTTATGTCCCTCTCCATTCTTTCCCTCTTTCAGAAAATAAATAAATATTAAACAAAAAATGAAATCTCCCATGGTAGAACTATAATACATACACACAGAAGAAATGCAAATACTACAAATCAGAATGCTATGTTTTTCGCCAGGCAGCCAGTTATTACACATTTACTAGTTCACTTTGGGGTTATTTTCTCAACCTCTATTAGCTTATTTTTCTTTTCTTTTCTTTTCTTTTCTTCCTTTCCTTTTTTTTTAACTTTGGCTCTTTATTATTAGTTTTTTAATTTTTAAAATATATTTATATATTTTGAAAGACAGAGAGTGCTAGCAGAGGAGGGGCACAAGGAGAGAGAGTGCATGTGTGTGAGTGGAGGAGGGGCAGAGAGAAAGAGGGAGAAAGAGAATCCCAATCCCATGCTGGCTTGATCTCACAATTGTAGAGATCATGACCTGAGCTGAAACCAAGGTCCTCAAGCTTAACTGACTGAGGCACACAGGTGTCCCAAAGTACTTTCTAATTTAAGAACTGGTTCACATTAGTCTCACTTTAGTTATGGCTGTTTTTCTTCTCCTTGTCATGTCCCTGTTCAAAAATATCCATGTTTGTAAGTCCTGTTTGTTTGTGTTTTTTAAATCATTTTATAGAACCTCCCGTAGTTTGAACCATATTAGAGTTTGCAGACTATTCTCAATCACTGCTCATGTGAATTTCAAAGTTCATTAGAAAATATGCGTTTCTAATCACTTGTGTGTAAAATTATGAGTAATTTAAAAATAGTCTAAAAAAAAAAAAGACCGACACAACCAACATTGGTTTACCGAAAAAGATGGCGCCTCCATAAATTCTTTTCCTTTTGTGCATGTGCCAGACTGCCCACTAGGAGGTGGAGTCTACCCTCCACCACACTGAATCTGTGCTACTTTGGCCAATACATACAGCAGCATTGACAGGGGGTTTGTCATTCCTGGGATTGGCCATTAGTGTATTACATGCATAGTACCCTGTGCTGCCACGTTTAAGCTGCAGAGAGAGGACTCAGGGAGGAGCATAAATGTGCAAGAAATTAAATAATAGATAAATAAATAAATAAATAGGTTTGTTGAGCTTCCATATTATCTGCCACATTATCACCACTGGATTATCTGAAAGGCCTGTATGAGGACCTGGTCTTGGACTGAGACTGAATGAATAAATGATTTTTTGGTACTAAAAGATTATTGCTAAGCAAGGTCTCTTTTAGGATGACCTGATTTTAGTTTTTCAAATCTACCTATTATTGAATATATCCGATAAATATTGTGTCCTGTGGCAGAAATTATCTTCCAGTCTTCAAGGAGGTATTGCAACACATCACTCATGTTCTCACTGACACTAAACAAAACTGGTCCTCATTCACTCTTCTCCTTTATCTTCAGCCTTGTATATGAAGTTAATATCACTCAGGCACAACTTTTCCTGTTAATGGTCATCTCCTGCCTATAAAAATTTTGGTTACATGGGCGCCTGCGTGGGTCAGTCAGTTTAGCGTCCGGACTTCAGCTCAGGTAATGATCTCACTTTTCCTGAGTTTGAGCCCTACGTTGGGCTCTGTGCTGACAACTTAGAGTCTGGAGCCTGCTTCAGATTCTGTGTCTCCCTTTCTCTCTGCCCTTTCTCTATTTTTGGTCTCTTTCTCTCTCTCAAAAATAAATAAAAACATCAGAAAAAATTAAAACAAAATTTTGGTTACATGTATTCACTTTTAGCTGTAGTCTACCTCTCATAATGATTGTTCAAGAAACTACTTCCCTTTTTTCTACCTTACTTTTAACATTTCTCATCCTCTGGCTAAAGTATTCCTGTTCCTAACAAAGAAGCAAATTTGTTATGAATCTACCTTACTTTCAGAATTTATATCTAGCTTTTTAAAAAGTTTCTTTTTAGCTAATTATCTTTATTTTATTTTTTTGTCATCTCTTATAGCCAGTTAGGATATCTCTTTATTCAAAACACTTAAAATGTTGAAAATTGCATGTCACCTCTGTTAACTAAAAAAGATTGGATCTCTTAGTATCTTTACTGAAATAATAATTGCACATAATATAAAATAATATGGTCTGCAAACCCTAGAATTAAAACAAGAAGGTGCTATCTCCTGCACATAATTTGTTTATCCCAGTCTTACTCTGTTGAGCTCACGTTTCAACATTTTTAATTGTATTCCCCTATATTTTTCTTTGTACAATGTTCCATATGTTTTTGGCCTTACTTATTGTTATTATCTATGGATTTTCTATGAAAGATGATGACTATACATATACTGCTTTTCATTCGCCCTCAGTTTTTTTCCCCGTATTTCTTTTAATATATTGCTATCATCTGTGATACAATTATATTTTAACTGAAGACCTTTTACAACTGTGAAAATATTACTCAATGATAAATAAGTAGCATATTTGAATCACTTTTGTTTTCCTGTAACTTTTAATTTTTTCCAAGCATCAATTGCCAATGTTCTTGTTTTTTAAATTTGCTTGGCCTTTTTTTCCCCCAAGGCTATCTAATTGTTATGTAAAACCTTACAACCTCCAACAACTTGATAAAACATCTCTCAAAACAATTTTGCAACAATTAAATCTACCAGATAATATATGACCTGTGTGATTTTTGGTCTCTTTAAAATTTCTGAGTTGTCCATCCTGTCATTCCAAACTGGACTTGTGATTTTTCTAGAATGCGGCACAGCTGTCATCCTCTAACTTTTTTTGCCTTTGTTCTAGGAATTTTCCTCTCTTGTATTCTAAATTGGATTCACTTTAGGATCCTTTCTAAAGGCCTTTCTAATTGTTGTTGGGCCTTGCTCATATACTCCCTAAGAAAGGACAGAAAAAAGGTACATTTTGAGATGGTTCATTTTCCAAATATATTTATTCTACTTGCACACATATTTTATAGTTTACAAGATTCAGGATTAAACATTCGAACTCACTGTGACAATGTTGAAGACACTGCTTTATTGGCGACGTGAACTTGCTTTTGAGAAATCTGTGCATTTCCCATAGTCTATCCTTTTTATACTGGCATTTTCCCCCTCAGAAATCCTTAAGAATTTTCTCTTTATTCTGATAATATTCAGTTCCAAGTTTATTTGTCTTTGTTTGGGTCCTTTTATAGATTCCTTGTGGATTTGATGCATGATGGACCTTCTCCGTCTAGAATTCCTCTTCTCCAGGTCACCTGGGTGGCTCAGTGGGTTAAGTGCCAGACTCTTGGTTTCAGCTCAGGTCATGACCTCACAGTTTTGTGAGTTTGAGCCCTGCATTGAACTCTGTGCTGGCAGCATGGAGCCTGCTTGTGATTCTCTCTCCCTCTTTCTCTCTGACCCTCCCCCACTCACTCACATTGTCTCTGTCTTTCTAAAAATAAAGAAAGAAACTCCTCTCCTCCAACTTTATACTTTTTATTAGAAATAATTATAGACTCACAAAAATGCTACAAGAATTGTACATAGAATGCCAGATAACCTTCACCCAGCTACTTCCACATGATGTCATAAGATTGAGCCTCACATCAAATTCTGCACTGACAGTGTGGAACCTGCTTGGATCTTCTGTCCCCTCTATATCTGCCTCTCCCCTGCTCATGTCTGCTCTCTCTCCTCAAAAACAAATAAACTTTATTTTTTAAAAGAAAAATTACACTAATACAGGACTCCTCAGAACTAAATTCTTCCTGAGTCTCTACTGTCCCATACCGATGAAACTCCACATTGTTAATCCCACAGCAAGACCAATGTTTTATGCACTCAGGTGGCTCTTCTCGTCACAATCCTTACTCTTGGGTGTGTAGGCAGGTGAGCAGATACCACACAAGGGAATGGTCATAAACTGCATATGCCCAAGTCCTTGTCAGAAATGCACTAATCAGACTTAACACTTCATCTTTTTATTGAAGGAATAAATGAGTGATGAAAAGAAAATAGAAACTTTACGTTAATGGAGGGCTTTTCCCAGGCAGAGAATCACCAGAATAGTGAATATACCTTTCTCCTAATCTTCATTACTTTTTGCCTAGACTGCAGCATGCATTCAGTTGTCAACTGACTGGGGATATTATTAGCAAACATGTGCTGTATTTGCACTTTTGAAGAAGGAAAAGATACAAATTTTGCCAACCGTCATAGTCTTCTCTCCAAACTCTTTTAATAACAAGTCTCTCCATTAAATATTTGGAATATATCTTTTAAATCTAGTTTTTTCCATGGTTCAGTCTTCTACTTGTTCTATCTCTCTCTCTCTCTCCATCTGAAACCAATGTTTATAATATACAGTTTTTGTTATATAACTTATTCTAATCTCTATATGAATGACTCCTCTGTGAACTACAAGCATTTATTCTGGATGTACAAATTCGTATCTGAAATTGCTTACCAAAAATTAGTGTAAATATCTTTGAAGACTATAATTCAACTTATAAATACTAAATACATAAACTTTTCTCTAAAGAGATTTGTCTTTTACTTTCTAATGTCTCTCATTTTCTAGTTAAGACATCCAAAGACTTATCATGTCACCATTTTTCAAAGCGTTCAAGCCAAAAACATTGATATCATTGTTCAATCATTTACACTCTTCAATATTCTTGTTTTCTTAAACATAACAATCACTTTTTTTGTCTCTGAAATGTCACACTTAATTTCGAGCTCCTTACTGCTGATATTGCAAGTGTTGCAAATTCGATATATGTCCTCAGCATTCCTCACTTAGATAATTGCACTAATGTCCTAACTGCTTTGCTATAGCCTTGAAAATTAGCCTTGATAGTTCATTCTTAATACTGCTGGAAAAATCCAATCAGCCCACTTGCATATTTGAAATCTCTGTTGGCTATGGAATAGTCTTCATTTCTAATAAGTCATTCTGCCATCAGATCAAATTGCTACTTCTGTAGGTGAGGTATATTTCTCAATAGCTTACAAATACATGTTCCTTTTACTTTTCATGTTTGTGCAATCTAAACCATGTAAAACTAGTTGTTTATTTTAAATAATTATTGCTTGGAAAAACATTCCATGCTCATGGATTGGAAAAATAAACATTGTTAAAATGTGAATACTACCCAAAACACATTAAATGCAATCCCAATCAAAACTGCACCAGTGTTATTCTCAAAGCTAGAATGAACAATCCTAAAATTTGTATGGAACCACACAAGACCCCAAATAGCCAAAGTAATATTGAAGAAGAAAACCAGAGTGGGTGGCATCACAATCTCAGACTTTAGCCTCTACTACAAAGATGTCATCATCAAGACAATATGGTATTGGCACAAAAACAGACACATAGACCAATGGAATAGAATGGAGAACCCAGAATTGGACCCACAAATGTACAGCCAAATAATCTTTGACAAAGCAGTAAAGAGTATCCATAGAAAAAAGACAGTCTCTTTAGCAAATTGTGCTGGGAAAACTGGACAGCAACACGCAGAAACTAGACCACTTTCTTACAACATACACAAAAATAAACTCAAAATGGATGAAAGACCTAAATGCGAGATAGGAAACCATCAAAACCCTAGGGGAGAAAGCAGGCAACAACCTCTTTGACCTCAGCCGCAGCAATTTCTTACTTGATATGTCTCCAAAGACAAGGGAATTAAAAGCAAAAATGAACTATCAGGACCTCACCAACATAAAAAACTGCTTCTGCACTGCAAAGGAAACAATCAACAAAACTCAAAGGCAACCAATGGAATGGGAAAAGAAAGTTATAAATGACATATCGGATAAAGGGCTAGAATCCAAAATCTATAAAAAATTTACCAAACTTAATACTTAAAAAACAAATAATGCAGTGAAGAAATGGGCAGAAGACATAAATAGACACTTTTCAAAAAAAGACATCCAGATGGCCAACAGACACATGAGAAGATGTTCAACATCACTCATCATCAGGGATATACAAACCAAAGCCACCTCACACTGCTCAGAATGGCTAAAATGAACAAATCAGGAAACTACAGATGCTGGCAAGGATATGAAGAAATAACTCTTTTTGCATTGTTAATGGGAATGCAAACTGGTGCCACTGTTCTGGAAAACAATGTGGAGGTTCCTCAAAAAATTAAAAATAGAACTACCCTGTGAGTCAGCAATTGCACTGCTAGGAATTTACCCAAGGGATAGAGGAGTGTTGATGCACAGGGACACATGTACTCCAACGTTTATAGTAGCACTCTCAATAATAGCCAAAATAAAGAAAGAGCCTAAATTTCCATCAACTGATGAAAGGATAAAGAAGATGTGATTTATATATACAAGGGAATACTACTTGGCAATGAAAAATGGTGAAATCATGCCATTTGCAGCAACATGGCTGGAACTGCAAGGTATTATGCTGTGAAATAAGTCATTCAGAGAAGGACAGATATATGTTTTCACTCATATGTGGATCTTGAGAAACTGAACATAAGGCCATAGGGCAAGGAAAGGGGGAAAATATAGTTACAGAGGGGGAGGGAGGCAAAACACAGGAGACTCTTAAATACAGAGAACAAACTAAGGGTGGATGGGGAATGGAGGAGAGAGAAAATGGGTGATGGCATTGAGGAGGGCATTTGTTGGGATTAGCACTGGGTATTGTATGTAAGCCAATTTGACAATAAATTATATTAATAAAAATAAAATAAAATAAGTATTTCTTTTCTCATAGGTTATGCACTAAATGTCCATTTCTCCACCAATGTATATATACATATATTGCAACCTAATTGCCAATCTGAAGGTGGAGGCTTTGGAGAATGATGAAGCCATGAAGGCAGAGCATTCATAAATAGGGTTAGTGCCCTTATGAAAGAGACCCCAGAGAGCTCTGTCATCCCTTCCACAATGTGAGGACACAGCAAGAAGTCAGACATCTAGGAACCAGGAAACAAGCCCTTCCTGGACACTGAAGTTTCTGGCAGTTTGGTCTTAAACTTCTCCCAGACTTCACAATGGTGAGAAATACATTTCTGTTGTGTTTTTTTTGTTTTTATTTTTTTAAATTTTTAAATGTTTATTTGTTTTTGAGAGCAAGAGAGAAACAGAGTATGTGCAAGGGAGAGTCAGAGAGAGAGGAGGACAGAATCTGAAACAGACTCCAGTCTCTGAGCTGTCAGCACAGAACTCGACGTAGGGCTCAAACTCATGAACTGCGAGATCATGACCTAAGCCGAAATCAGATGCTTAACCAACCGTGCTACCCAGGCGCACCCGTTTCTGTTGTTTTTAAGACACCTAGTGTATGGTATTTTGTCATCGCAGCCTGAACAGACTAAGAAATATATAGCATGCTTTCTTTTGTTTAAAAGTTTTAAATCTTCAAGTTTTCATATGGCACATTTTAAATTAGACTTTCTAAGATTAGTTTTACTTCATAATTCAATGTTTTAGTGGATTTTACTCAATTAAAAAATCACATTTTTTTAAGATTAAAAAAATAATCTTTCTTGTCAATTTTAACATGGACCTGGGTCACATTGATTCTGAGCTTGTGAGCTCAAATACAAATTTTCTTACACATCCAAGCTACAGACTTACAAAAGGGTACAATGAGTTTGCTCTAACTGGCCAAGAACTTGGGGACTTTTAATCCTAGCTCTGTCACAAACCTGCTCTAGGACCTTGGCATGTTAATCTATGCCTGTGTATTTTTATAGGAAAGGTCTCTGTTGTACATAGGCACCGTGATAAACATGTCATCGCAATACAGTGTAATACACAATGAAACTCACAGACCCACAGAATATATAGTCTGAAAGGGAACGTGAGAGAGGATCTGGTTTATATTTTGAACTTTAAACAGTACTAGACATAAACTGCCAGTCAAGCCATGTCAGATTCAATGCCAACTGTGGATGGAGTCCTCCTTTTTTAAAATTTTAATAAAAAACATTTCCTGTGAAGTTTGATCATCAATTATAAAATTTAGTAGCAAAGTTCAGTTACATATAAGTTTGCTCATTTTTTCCTGTATTGTAAACTCTATCTTACATGCATTCAATAAGTATCTTGTTATTTCTTTGAAGATTGATGTTAAATTTACACTTTTTAATTGTTTTCTTCAAAAATCTAATTTGACATCCTCCTTGCCTTTGTAATTTTCCCCATTAATATCTAAGATCTTGTCTTCATTTACACTAGAACTCTAATCGTAAACAGGCTGGTATATATCTGATCATAACAAACACACTGAGTTCAGAAAGACTTAGAATTTGCTCTCAAGCATGTTGGTTTTGAAGAAATTAAGTCTTAGAAAAATTTTATTTAGTTCAGGTTCATATAGCCACATTCAGGATCCAGTATTCTTAAAAGTGTTTTTTTTTTTAATTAACTAACGTGTTCTTTTATTAGCATTCACATGTATGTTTCCTTCATAATTCTACATCATGTAGCCTTATGCTAAATATGTTAAACATCCATTTGTTTATATCTTGGTTTAGCAAAATTAGTTAATTGTGAAAAAAGTGCTAAACCAACACAGGGAAAAATCCTTTCTAGACAATAAAGTCACTTAATCCCATCTAAATTTATTTGGCATTTGAAAATTGATCATTGTACAATTTGGCTTTCTGAGAGAATGATGGTGTTGGTAATAATTCCGGAATGAAAGCTTACTTCACTTATTTATGAACTATAGTCATATTTTGAGTATATAAATTACCAAGCCTTAACTATGCAAAAGTCCTATTAACAAAATTCTTTATATTCTGAGTGCTTCCTATGACCATTTAAATGCACACACTCCTTTTAACTTCAACTTTATTGAGGTGTAATATATATAACAAAATATCTATGTTGACTGAGGAATACATTAAGTTTGGGTAAATATACTCACTTGTACAGATACTACTCCTATATGTTTCAGAATATTTTCATGGACTTGAAAATTTCCTCCTAATCCATTTGCAGTCAATGTAGTAAGCACTCCTTGCCAGAGGTGTCTTGGTATCTATTTAGTATCTGTTTTTCATCAGTGTAGATTGGTTTTAACTATGTTTAGCTTATTGAATCTGTGGGTCTATGATTTTTACCTAATAAGGATTGTAGGCATCAAGTGTGTCAGTAATCATTAGTTTCATCATCAGTATTATTTTGCAAATGAGGGTATTAAGATACTAAATGTTTAAGTGGCTTGGCTTTGGTTCTATGACTGGTTAGAATCAAAGTCAATCTCAACAGCTAATTTGTCTACCTCTTTGACCTAGCATTCCTCATCTTGATTACTCTTTATGCACCACAAATAATGGAAAAAGAATATGATGAATATTTCAGTCATAATTCCTCGCTGTAATCACTTGAATATTCAGAAGGCAGAGTAAAGTTTTCTCTTCTCCACTTTATATTTTTTAAAAAACTTCTTCATCTACTGGACGTACATGTAAATTATAGGTTAAGTTTCAAATATTAATCATCAACATTTAATTCTATCAGTTTGGACCATATTTTGCACGAGTCGTGATTGACATAAAACTTTTCTTTCGTGATGCTATGAGAATAGCCACAGATGTATTTTCCTGAACAAAGTTACATATTTTGTTTTTATATTGTTAATATTTATTTATTTATTGGGTGGCTGGGAGATTGAGTAGGGGAGGAGCAGAGAAAGAAGGAGAGAGAATCCCAGGCAGGGTCTGCCCTTGAAGCACAGAGCCTCTGCCAAATTCTACTTTTTAAATTAAAAATAATTAATGTTAGCTCTTGTGTCAGAATTACAGCCCAAGTGAAGACAGTTTTATGTAAACTAAACTTGGTTTCAAAATTTATTTACATCTTAAAATCAGAATACATCTTGATAAATAATTTCAAAATATATAAAATGGAAAATAATAAATAGAAAAAGGAAATTCTTATCATGACAATATGTAAAAGAATATATTAAATCATACTAACTATGAAGAATCAAATAAATAACACTGAAATGGTAGAGAAAAACATCTTGACCTTATATGTTATAATACTTTATTAAAAAGCATGAGGTATTTTCTTCTCTCTCATTTACTTTTTCTTACATAGCTAAATATTCCTCTTCTATTCTTCCTTCATCTGGGAACCAGAACTGAGTTTGAAGTAACATATCCTAGCTTTATTTCAAACTATTTAAACCATTTGTATTTATTTAAAATTTTACACCCTGAGAGTCTAACATGTAGCATGGAATGCACTGGGGTCAGCCATATAGAAAAGAGCAAATCTCACATTCTTGGTAACATATCTCATGAAAGACAGGCACACAGAAAACTGGAAAAAAACGCTCAAATTGTACTTTTTGAATGGAAGAGTATAAAGCTGAGACTTGAAAAATGAGTATGAGTTATTCTGGTGAAAAGTGGTGACAAATACATTCCAGGTAGTGTCTTTCTCCAGACCTACATCTACAAAGTATTAACTGCTCAGACATCAAGGGCACCACTCTTCTCCCAGAAAAATGGGCATTCAGATGGAAATGGCAATTACAAATAAACATACTTATCTGAAACATAGAAGAGATTCACAGGGGAAAATGTGAATTTCAGATTAACCTCCAATTTATATTGGGAGTCATAAAATTATGATGGGGTTGCTTAAAACATGAAATTTTAACTTCTGATTCCTAAGAAACTTTACCAGTTAGAGAGTGCAAAGAATAGAAGGGCCCCTCACCTTAAAGCCATCAGAGAAGTAATGGCAGAGACGTGACCTGTAGTAGTAATGTAAGTGGGGGGGAAATGTATTTTAATGTAAAATGTTGAATGTTGTGAGAGGTTAAGTGAGATGAGAAAAGAAAAAACACATATTAGACTTAGGAACTTGGAATGCTAGAAACCAGTTTGTTCAGGTGATATATGACAAGTCATGATTGGAATAGACTGTGAGTAAGAAGCAAGGTGGACAAGTACAGACATCACAAGACACCACTCTTTCAGGAAGTTTGTATGGTGGGAGCTGGATATTGGGTCAGGACAATTTTAGTTTGTGTTACAAGGAGGTATTTAATGAAAGTAATTCCCTAAATAATAAAAAGAGCTCAAGTGGAGGTTCTGGTATTATATAAGAGAAGGAAAGAAGTAATGGATAATTAAAGTAAATGTGTAGATTTGGTAATGGAATAAGTAGAGATTACTGTTTGATGAATTGTTTTTACTCTATGAAATGTGAGGCAAAGTAAGTTTGAGAACCGAGGACAAAATAAGTTTGGCAATTTTTGTAGAGAAGGTAAGAAATAACTGCAGAGGGTAGCTTTTTCCCCTTTATCTCTGCCACAGCAAAGATTTTTACACTGAAGGCAATAATAGCCACCCATAATTATTATGGCCTTGAAAATGGAATGTGAAGAGGAAGGAATTGAAGAGAATACTGGGAATAAATTTAGATAGGTGCTCTCCTTATCAAAGTCAAGTAATGCCAAAATCATTGAACTCCAATGTAGTTGTTTCTGTCTTATTCTATCTTTTTTCCAAATCTTTTGTGAGTTTGCTGAAAAAAAGTTTGCACTTGGGTACAATGCATGTGCATATACACACATGTATACAATGTAGGACCATTGCATATAAACAAGATAATTTTCATAGACCAGTGAGTTATTTTAGGCAGTTATTCCTCACTAACAAGAACAATAATAAGGATAATGTTATGTTGAATACCTTGCAATCTCAGATCCATTATTCTTAAAATGAACTTTGGGTGCTATAATTTTTCATGTCCACATTTCTGTGCTTTTTCTGTGCTTTTTCAATCCATACAGTCTCTTTTAAAAACAGGACAGCATGTTGTACTTTGCAATATCCCATTGGTGCCCAGAGTAGTTTCGTCAACTGTTCACTATTGGCCTTTCTCATGGATATTTTTGGCCTACAAATAATGAGCAGGTGGTGTGGAGGTAAGAAGCCATGTGGGTGTTAATGTGGCATTGCTTTCTGCAGAACGAGAGGAAGCATTTTCAGAATTTCAGGCTGCCAATATACTTAGTTGGCACCTGCAGTCTAAACTGGAACACCATTTTGAGAGCAGGACAGCAGCCATCTTAACAGATGGTTATGAATATCGACAGCCAAGTGATCATGTATGTACATCAGTTGTGGGTGTTGAAAGCAAGCTGCTCATTTAAGAAGGTCAAACAGCAGTCTGTCTGGAGCTTCCACAAATAATATTAAGAGGGATATCTGTCTAGTTCTTACATTTTATTAATTATCTTCTTATTTATTCTCATACAATTACTTAGATAACTCGGGCTGAGAATTTTATATAGCAATCAACAGAACTCAGTGGCATAGCAGATGCCCTGAATCTGGAATAAGGAAAACAATTAACTTTGATAGCCAAGAACCAGGAAAAGGCTTAAATGTCACATAAAATGAGAGGGAGTTGTGGTTGAATTACATGTAATATATTTTTAAATAGGATGCTTGGTCTGGTAAATTTATTCTCAAACGGTTCTCAAGGTTCCACTAACCTGGCCTGGCTTATTATTTATTAATTTTGGAAAGTTGACAAATTATAGACCCTGTGAAAGGTCTACAGAGCATTGTTTCAGCCAGTTTTTTCCCACTAAATAAGTTAAATTCAAACCAATCTACCATGGCATATATTAAATCACCCAATTTCAAATGAGCTATCAAATATATCATAAGACATACAAAAATATATGCCCTCCAATAACTTACTTTCAAGTTTCTTTAACCAATAATATTTTTATAAAAGTCTAAATGAACACATAGCAGTATGTATAGCAGACAGTCTCTAAGATGCCTTCTGTTCCAAATATCCCTAAATTCTAGCATCTACAACCTTGTTGCAGTTTCTTTCTTTGAGTACTGTCAAGACCTGTGGACTTATTCTAACCAGTAGACCATCACAAAGGTCATGTCATATTGTCTTCAATATTGCATTACATGATTTGTAACTTCTGTCTTGC
The DNA here is from genome assembly GCA_017311185.1 of Proteles cristata cristata. NCBI lineage: Eukaryota > Metazoa > Chordata > Mammalia > Carnivora > Hyaenidae > Proteles > Proteles cristata. Next base: position 23,801 of record JAESUZ010002826.1, read on the forward strand.
TAGTGGACTCACTCTATTGACTTTTTGTTTTTCATGTTTTGAGGAAGCAAATGGCCATGGTTGGGAGGCCCCTGTGATAAGGAATTGAAGGTTACCTCTGTCCAACAGCCAGCTAGAACGTGAGGGGGACCTCTGGCAGATAACTAGCAAAATAATGGGTCTTGCACTCCAGAAGACTATAAGGAACTAAATCCTGCCAGTAACCATGTGAGGTTGGAACCTGATCTTTCTTTAGACTTGCCTTAGGAAAACTCCCAGCTCTAACTGATATCTTGATCGCAAACATCAGAGATCCTTCCTGAGGCAAAGTACTGAACTAATTCATGCTTGGATTCTTGGGTCTCGAAAACTGAAATAACAGATGGGTGCTGATTTAAACCACTAAATTTGAGGTAATTCATTATGCAGAAATTCATTATTAATAATATAATGACTTTTTAGGTAATGAAGGTACTGTATGGATTAGCAATGGTAAAGAGAATTGTATACAGGAGATTGTCTTTAAAAATAATAGAATAGGTGGTGTCTGGGCCTAGAAGACAGAAGAAAATATGATCCAAAAAGAAATACCATGAATCCCAGGAAGAATGCTGATATGAGGATAAAAATGAAAATTTCTGCCCCAAATGACTTCACACTTTTGTCATTTTTCTTATCTTTGAATTGCCATCAGTTTTCAGAGTTGCTGACATACAGTAGATTCTCAATAAATTTTATAAATATTTGCAAACTAAGGGAATATTGATGGTAAAGCTGGGTGTATGAATGAAAACATTATTTACCTGCTATATATGATATTATTTGGTAAATAATTTGTTAAGTATGATTTTGTGGTAATAATTATTATAAGAATAACGGACATTTCTCTGGTATTTCCAATGAATAAATATGTAAGCAAGTATTTTGTGTGCATTATAACATTTAAAATGTGCAACAATATTATAAGGGCCACTATTTAATTGCAATATACCTACCAGTATGGTAAGGCTTAGAAATGTTCATTATACAGTAGTTCTTATTTTTCAAGAAGATGGGCTAGGGTTTAATCTCAAGGTTGTTTGATTTTAAAGACAATGTTCTTTACCACTACAAAAAAACTAGGCACATGAGGAAAGAATACTAAGCTAGGTAATATAGTTTTATATTAGTGAAAATAAAAAGAATAAAAAATCACACAATTGTGTTATAAGCAAAGCTCTATCATTATGGAATTGTGTAATTTAAAAAACATTTCTGTGTTTAAAATATGATTGTCAATAAGATATCAAATAGCCTAATTTTTCCACTATAAAATTCCATAATTCTAGAATATATGAGGCCCATTTTGAGATCTAGAACTTAGAAATTAGATAGATAGATAGATAGATAGATAGATAGATAGATCTCCTACTTTTTAAAAAGATTTTGAATTAAAGGTTATACTGGAGGTACATCACTTTATATCCTACTGCACAATTTCATTTGACATTTAGAAGGGCTTTTAAATAATTGTTTTGGGGCATCTGGGTGACTCGGTTGTGTATCTGACTTGAGCTCAGCTCATGATCTCACAGCTCTTAAATTCAAGCCCCACATCAGGCTCTGCACTGATGGCTCAGAGCTTAGAGCCTGCTTTGAATTCTGTGTCTCTAGTTCTCTCTGCCCCTTTCTCACTCTGTGTCTCTCTCTGTCTCCCTGTCTCTCTCTCTCTGTCTTTCTGTCTCTCTCTCTCTCTCTCAAAATAAATAATTTTTAAAAAATTTAAAAAGACATAATTTGCTTCAAGTACAGTAGAAACAAAAGATTTTATGTTCTAGGAAAGCAAGGACAAATGACAGCAAATGTTTCCTAAAAGGAGATGGGAAAAGGAAATCATAGTGTAGGTAGAAGTATTTATTCTGCTTTAAGCAAAGGGACACATAATTCATTGTAGCAGACAGAAGGTAGGAAAGTTGAAATTATGAATATGGGTATGAGAAATTGGGAAATTACTATATTATAGATTTTATTTGCTCTTTTACATATGATGTATGTAAGTTTATAGGGAAGAAAGGAAAGAGAAAAAATCTAATTTGAAATGACTTGAAATAATTATGAGCAGTGGATAAAGAACCAAGTTTCTTTAGGATCATAAAAAATAATGTGTGATTAAGAACTAGCTGTTATTAATGACTATAAGTGTACAGTAAGTATAGTAGAACCTATTTGATTTTTTCCATCAACTTTTGGTTGTATAGTGCACGTTTAGAGAAGTTATGGAGAGACATTTTAAGCACAAATAGGTACTCTTTGAAAATTAAAAAAATTATAGAAAGCCAAGGAAGTTAAGAAAACAGAAAAGAAATGGTCCATGAATAGCAGTTGTATATAAAGAAAGACTATAGCCTTGATGATAAAAGGCTATGGTTAGAGATTAAGATGTTTAACACAGTAACCTCAAGGATGTTTTCATTCCCGGTGATCCAGCATGTGATATAGGATGAGTGACAAAAATGTAAGAAAGAATGTGATTTCTAGGAGATGATAGTATTTATCAAGTATATGAAGGCAACCTGACAGAGAGGGATTCTGTAGATCAGGTACAAAGATAGTAGATGATTAAAGATAATATCCATAAAAGAGGATGATTACATCATGACGAGCTGTAAAGAGAAGTATATCAAGATGGCACAATCATCAAAGAATACTGAATTTTGTAAAAGATTGAGAAGAAATAGTTCAGGAATAAGAAACAGAGTGATCCCAACATGATAAAATAATGAGGCTCTATTTGAGTAGACTGACAAGGAAGGAGTGTGTTTGGTTAAAAATAGAGGTAAAAGAAACTCTCAGACAAAAAGATTTACGAGTACAGTTGAAAACAGTGACATTGGAGCAGAAGATGCAGTGCGCTTAGTAGCAGTGTTAGAAGAGAGGGAATGAAGAATAAACTCCATTAGGGAAATGGAAATTTAGTGGATTATTAGAGAGATAAGAATAAACTATAGGACTAATGCCCCAAGAAACTTATATGTTGACCACTGACCGAGAATAATAGTTATAAGTGACACAGTTGATTTAGACTTGATGTTTTCTTGCTGAACAGAGAGAACCTTTAGGTCTAATGAAATACAGCAGAAGCCTGAAAGAGACAGTCCAAAAGTTATGATATGGAACTGGCCATTACTTTTCCTGAATTAGTACAGTCGAGGCTGTCACCAAGGATCAAATGTCTTGTGGGTATAAGAAGACAGTGGATCTGTCTGGCCATTACTCAGGGCAGCATTCTGCTGGGTTGGATATATTGGTTCTCCTAGTTTGCCATTTACCAAGATCCCACTTTATCTGTAAAATATGTTGAAATGATTAGAAATTTTTCATTTAGTGAAATAATAACAATATAAGTCATCTCTGGCAGATGAGTCAGAGAGAATTGCAAAAATGTATAGGAAATTATAAGGTTGAGAGATTAGTGTAGGATATGGCTCTACCTGCAAATTTGATTCCAATAGCCTCCCCAAAATGGAAACATGATCCATTGAAGGATTCCAGGAATGCATAAGAATAGCAGAAATATTAATCACAAAAGAAACAAAACTCATTTGTAAAATTTTTAACAAAAACATTTTTAAATTTTTTATTAAAAATGTACATGTAATCATGATTGGAAGATTAAATAGTGTGATTATAGTTTAGGATCATGAATGAAACTTTAGAGATTATTACTACCTTGTTTTTGGGGAGCACAACTTAGTCTACTTCTATTTTTTTTTCCAAAATAATCCAATGAAATTTTGAAAGAGAATTCACAAGTGGATGAGAAAAAAGTGAACTCTTTTTATAATTTTTTTAAAAAGTTTATTTATTTTGAGTGAAAGAGAGAGAAAACAAGTGTGTGAGCAGAGGAAGGGGCAAAGAGAGATGGAGAAGGAGACTCTCCCAAGGAGTCCTGGCACCTAGGTGTTCGATGTGGTCCATGATCCTAATACCTGTGAAATCATGATCTGAGCCAAAATCAAGAGTTGGACAATTAACCAGCTGAGATACTCAGGCACCCCAAAATGACCTCTTTTTAAAGGAAGCTGATTGAAAATTTGAAAAATATTCTCTAATTTATTCCTACAAATGACAGGAAAAAATGTTTTGAAGTTTTACAGAATCATATATAATATGCCTCTTATTTCTTCCCATGCACCAATTTATTCATTACTAAAAATAGAATCAAATAATATTACATGGAATCATTGTAGAAATTAAATGAGATTTTGAAAACTAGGTTAATATTGGGTTTGACACATGAAGTTTGGTCTTTTTTTTTTTCATAGACTTTTTTCATTCCCATATGCATCTGTCAAAGAACTCATGAGTGTTTAGGAGTGCCTGGGTGGTTCAGTAGATTGAATGTCCAACCTTTTTTTTTTTTTTAATGTTTTATTTATTTCTGAGAGAGAGAGAGAAAGAAAGAGACAACGTGAGCAGGGCAGGGTGAGTGAGAGAAGGAGACATAGAATCTGAAGCAGGACCCAGGCTCTGAGCTAGCTGTCAGCACAGAGCCCGGCATGCGGCTCTCACCCAGTAACCGTGAGGTCATGACCTGAACCGAAGTCGGACGCTTAACGAACTGAGCCATCCAGGCGCCCAAAACATCCAGCTCTTGATTTTGGCTTAAGTTAGGATCTCAGGGTCGTGGGATCGAGCCCTGCATCAGGCTCAGCACTGAGCATGGAGCTTGCTTAAGACTCCCTCTCTCTCTCTCTCTCTCTCTCTCTCCCCTGCCCCTCCTCTCCCCTGTTTATGCTTGTGTTCTCCCTCTCTTCCTAAGATTACAAAAAAAAAAAAAAAAAATCCATGACTGCAGAATATTCTATCACATGGTTGTAGGTTAATTTCACATGTTAATACCACACGCTAGTTGATTTACACAATCTAGTAAGTTAGACTTTTTAAATGGTTCTTCATTCTAATCTTCTAACACTGCCCTATAGTATATATATTTTTAAGTAAGTCATGCAATGCCTGGGTGGCTCCGTTGGTTGCATGGTCACTTTTGGCTTTGGTCATGATCTTGTGCTTCCTGAGTTCATGCCCCACAGTGCTGTCAGCACAGAGCCTGTTTTAGATCCTCTGTCACCCTCTCTCATGCCCCTCTCCTGGTCATGGTCTCTTTCCCTCTCAAAAATAAGGAAACATTAACAAATTAATTATTTTTATAACTTTATTGAGGTATAATTGACAAATATGATTGTACATATTAAAGTATTAAAATTATCCATATAATAATTGAATGCATATATATGTACATATATATAATTACCAAGATCAGGACAATTAACACCTATATCATTTAATATGCCTTATGCTAATAATTGTAAAATTATTAAAATATTATTTAATAAAATCAGGTGAGCTGGTGATATAGTTGATGTATCTACTTTTCTGTTTATCATGCTTAATCCAATATAAAATTTAGAAGGTTCTTATAAATGGATAGATTATATGCTTTCTAGTAAATCCTTCATACATGTTTTATTAATTACATGAGGTATTTGATAAGCTGGTATTTGGAACATTTGGAAATTCAAAGTTGTTTTACAAGGCAAGATGAGGTTCTACAGCATGGCAAACAAAATTTCTACAATGTGAAAATTGGAGGGTGGATATTTTGTAATGCCTTTTTTTTAATGTTTTATTTATTTCTAGGAGAGAGAAAGAGAGAGACAGCATGAGCAGGGGAGGGTCAGAGAGAGAGGGAGTCACAGACTCTGAAACAGGCTCCAGGCTCTGAGCTGGCAGTCAGCACAGAGCCAGACGCGGGGCTCGAGCCCACGAACTGCGGGATCAAGACCTAAGCGAAAGTCGGACGCTTAACCGATTAAGCCACGCAGGCACCCCTTGTAATGCCTTTTAATGGCAAATATACATTCTTTAATAGTCAGTGAGGCACAGGAAAGGGTAAGTCCTTTCAGAAAAAACAAAAAACAAAAAGCAAAGTAATTAAGACCTTAAAAGACTTCCTAAAGTTATTAAGACAGAATAGAAGTATCCTAAGTGTAAGGTATGACCTTCACCAGAAAATGGATCTGAGTTTGTGTTCCAATCATACAATTAATGAGTATTCATAATTCCAAAATTCTATCATGGAAACTTGAAAAATTGAAATTTGTAAAACATTCAAAGCGTTGACCTAGGGTTCTTCCTCCCTCCCTCCCTTCCTTCCTTCCTTCCTTCCTTCCTTCCTTCCTTTTCTCTCTCTTTCTTTCTTTCTCTCTCTTTTCTTTCTTTCTTCTTTCTTTCTTTCTTTCTTTCTTCTTCTTTCTCTCTCTTTCTCTTTCTTTCTTTCTTTCTTTCTTTCTTTCTTTCTTTCTTTCTTTCTTTCTTTCTTTCTTTCTTCTTTCCTTTCCTTTCTTTCTTCCTTCCTTTCCTTCCTTCCTTCCTTCCTTCTTCCTTCTTCCTTCCTTCCTTCCTTCTTCTTTCCTTCCTTCTTTCTTTCTTTCTTTCTTTCTTTCTTTCTTTCCTGCTGTTTTTTTTTTTATAGTGATTTCATTTAAGCAGTGTGATTATGTTGAAACCTTCAAGATGAAGGCTGTAAATTGATTCCTCATGTAACTATTGTATTGGATGGGTGATAATATGTCATGGAATTCTGGAAAACAACTAGTAAAGAGGATGGTTTTGTTTTTAGAATAATTAATGGCAATCCTAGTTTTCAGCCACTAATTAGAGAGCAAAAACAACTTATTCAGTGGGTCTGTTGAGGCCACACTCTCTTAGTCTAGAACGTAACACCATAAAATTGGAATAATGTCAACTACCAATTGTCCTAATTTTAATAGTAAGGGTGTTTGAATTTGACACTTTGAAAATGAGAATTACCATTAAATAATTTTTACAATTTAAAATGGAGAGTTATAATGTAACATTTACAGTATATTCTTGTGCATTGCTAGTGAAAAGATTGTCTGATTTTTATTTATTTATTTTTTTTAATGTTTTTTATTTTATTTCTAGGAGAGAGAGAGAGAGACAGCGTGAGCAGGGGAGGGTCAGAGAGAGAGGGAGTCACAGACTGAAACAGGCTCCAGGCTCTGAGCTGGCAGTCAGCACAGAGCCCGACGCGGGGCTCGAACCCACGAACCGCGAGATCATGACCTAAGCGAAAGTCTAAGCCACCCAGGCGCCCCAGGTTGTCTGATTTTTAAAGAGGAAGCATTTTATATGATAATTTGGCGACTGGAAATTCTGATTAGAGACAGATTCAGACTATAAGACTCTTATAGGGAGTCATTCAGCACTGAGATGAGGTGGCCTGAGCAGATGTGATAGAATTGGCATAGAGAACACTGGCTGAGGCTGAGATATATATCAAAGAGACACAGAACAGGCTTTTGTAACCTACAGATATCAGAAATCCTGGCTCAGGAGAAATACACAATACCAGATTGTAGCCCTAAATTTTAGTGCACATATACACCTTTACTGTTATTAGCAGTGACTTTCACTGCATGAAGCTGAGTGTGTATAGAGGAGATAAGCTTTAAACCCCTGTTTAACCGAATTTGAAATGTCCTAAGGTATCTTTCTAATAAAGAGCTGTATATATCAATAGCCTTCATTTTGGGGGAAAAATAAAAAGTGTTCTTGGACAGGAAACAGACAGACCTGTGGCAGTTAGGTTCTTCTCTCCTGGGATGCTCACACCATCTATCCCCAACTGCTTTCCATTTGGAACAGTTATTTCACTCTGCTCAGAGTCACAGGATGCTTTAGCTGGTGCCTGTGAGATTCCCACCCATACATAACTGAAAATGGATTTCGCACAACTACTCCTCTTGGAACTACTTTTTTCTTGAGAAATCCTAGGTCAGCAATCTGGATGATATTTACTATATGAATGGGTAATATTTTTATGGATTTACAAGTGTAGCATCCAAAATGCTAGAATAATTAAGAGACAACAAAAGCATAGTACACCACCAAATCCAGGAGACCTTTTTTTAATAGAAAGAACTCTACATAATAAAAGGGCTGATTTATCATGCTGTCATACACATTTGTTGAGCAACAATACATACAGCAAAGTTTGCAGAAATGTAGAATGATATGAGTATGTTTTTATTGCCTAATTAAGTTTAAACATTAAGTGACTTTTACCAAATCCAGACCTCATTACTTTGTTTTTCTGTTTCACCTGTAATGTTTTCTAATATATAACATTTCAAGAATTAATGTTAATATTTACTGCCTAGTGTTTTCTTGTACTATTTTGTGCCCAGATGGTCTAATTGAGAGTTTCCGAACAGTGACGGAAAGCAGTCAGCATTCACTAAATGGCATTTAGTCCATTGTAAAATAGAATCCATTTTTTAATTTGCCTTGATTTCTTTCCCTGGGGTTAACAGTTTCAGTGACATGCCATGATGAAACAGAATATTTTTTTCTCATAGATGTCTCTATTTCTGATTTTGTGTCAGAAAATCTTATCCATCTCTAATTATTAAAGAGCTCCACTTCAGAGGACCAGAATAGAGCATGGTAGTATAAAGATAATCATAAAGGTAATCAGTAGCACTGATAATAGTTGCCAAAGTAGACATTCACCAGTAATAAACAGTAGAGATTTGTCATTGTAATAGATAATCAAGTTCACGTGTTGTGCAGGAAAAGTATCTGCCTCACAGTATCTAGAATGCTTATATGATCAGCATGCGGCAAAATAGAGCTCAATTTCAAATTATGGTAACATTTCAAATATTAATGATGTTACAAATGCATAAAGGTGTAGCATACTTGTGATTGGAAACCACAAATAAAGGTGAATAGAGATGAACTTCTAATTTTTTTAATTTATGAAGGGTATTTAAAAAGACAAAATCAAAATAAAGATTATACCTATTATTTGTATACTAGTGACATATGCATTTACATGTTTACACATTAACTTCAAGCTAAGATGATATAGTTTAATATCTACAGATATTTACAAATTTATAAAAAATTACAAGACAATCAGTAGGTAGTTGTTTGTTTGTTTGTTTTTAAAGCAGTGAAGGTGTTATGTAGGGAACTAGCATAAAAGTCAATGGGGAGCCAGAGCTTCCTCTAACCAGATATATACATGATTTACTCCAGCCTTATTAAATCTGTTATCTTTAAATGTAGAAGTAAGATATCTAGGGGCACCTGGGTGGCTCAGTTGGTTAGGTGTCCAACTTTGGCTCAGGTCATGATCTCATTCATGGTTGGAGGGTTCGAGCCCCATGTTGGATTCTTTGCTGACAGCTCAGAGCCTAGAGCCTGCTTCAGATTCTGTGTCTTCCTCTCTCTCTTTACTCCTCCCTGCTGGTGTTCTGTCTCTCTCTATCAAAAATAAATAAGCATTAAAAAATAATTTAAAAACATGTATCGATATATTTACCTGTCCCCAGATAGTTGTATACCTGTCATTACTTGAACAATTATTGGGTTAAGAATTTAAAAATTACCGGGGTGCCTGGGTGTCTTAGTCGGTTGAGCGTCCGACTTTCGCTTAGGTCATGATCTCGCGGTTCGTGGGTTCGAGCCCCGCGTCAGGCTCTGTGCTGACTGCCAGCTCAGAGCTTGGAGCCTCTTTCGGAGTCTGTCACTCCCTCTCTCTCAGACCCTCCCCTGCTCACGCTGTCTCTCTCTCTCTCTCTCTCCTAGAAATAAATAAAACATTAAAAAAAAAAGAATTTAAAAATTACCAAATTAAAAAATATTGTCAAAGATTTTGAGCAATTACTATATATCACAATAAAAATAAGAAATGAGGAGCGCCTGGGTGGCTCAGTCGGTTAACTGTCCGATTTCAGCTCAGGTCAGGATCACACGGTTCGTGGGTTCCAGCCCCGCATCGAGCTCTGTGGTGACACCTCAGAGCCTGGAGCCTGCTTCAGATTCTATGTCTCCTCTCTCTCTGACCCTCCCCTGTACACGCTCTCTCTCTCTCTCTTTCTCTCTCAGAAATAAATAAAAAGCATTAAAAAATTAAAAAAAGGAATGATACATAATGTAACAGCAATAAGAGTATACTAGCAATCAAATTGTAAAAGTTAAATATATATTGATATATAGTATGGCTAAGGGAGTGCTAAAAATCAGGCACTCTAAAATGAACAGTGGAATTTTAACTGATACACACTGTCTCGGTGCATTTAAAATATATATATATTAGTATAAATATACATTTAAAATGCAGGAAAATATACAGTTTTTATTCACATAGAAGAACAGCATACTATTTATCATAATAAAAAGGTCAATATTTAACAAAATAATACAATTAATTAATTTCATTATTCAGTTTAACAATAAAAGTTAAAACCTTCTAAGTTTCCAGTAATAAATATTACTTAAATACATTATGGTACATACATTAGACTCCACATTATATAGCTGTAACATTTTGTATAGAAAAATATGTAATCATAAAAATTAAGTAAATAAAAAAGAAATGGTACCAATAAAATCTATAAATATAAATAATCAAACATATATGGACAAAAATATTTTCTATTTAGAAAATATACCTTGGAGATCATTTGAAAATTATTTTTTTCTTAAATTTTTGTTTAAATTAAAGTTAGTTAACATATAGTATAATATTAGTTTCACGTGTACAATGTAGTGATTCCACACTTTCATATAATATTCAGGGCGAATCACAAGTGTCCTCCTTAATTCCCATCACATATTTAACATACCCACCCTCGTCTCTTCTGGTAACCATCAGTTTGGTCTTTATAGTTAAGAGTCTATTTCTTGATTTGTCTCCCTCTCTCTCTTTTTTACCCCTTGCTCAGTTGTTCTGTTTCTTAGCTTCCACATATGAATGGAATCATATGGTATTAGTCTTTCCTGACTGACTTACTTTGCTTAGCATAATACACTCTAGCTCCATCCACATCACTGTAAATGACAAGATAACATTTTTATGACTGAATAATATTCCATTATTTATATCCATATCTATCCATTCATCAGTCAGCCTCATGCAAATTCATGAATAAAATTATTTTATAAACACAGTAGCTCTCTTTATATGTTTATAAGATTTATTGTGGGCATAGCTTACCAACTACTAAAGAATGAAGTATTTTTTTTATTATTATTATTTCTAGGAGAGAGAGAGAGAGACAGCGTGAGCAAGGGAGGGTCAGAGAGAGAGGGAGTCACAGACTGAAACAGGCTCCAGGCTCTGAGCTGGCAGTCAGCACAGAGCCCGACGTGAGGCTTGAACCCAGAACCGCGAGATCATGACCTAAGCAAAAGTCGGACGCTTAACCGACTAAGCCACCCAGGCGCCCCACTAAAGAATGAAGTATTAATTGAGCTCACTTTTTTTTTGAGCTCCTTGTTTTAAACTGAGTTCATCATGACTAGAAGAAACATTATAGTTACAATGATAATGTCAATGATGGGAGTTATATAGTTATAATACCCTATATTAGGAGTTAGCTCACTCCATATGTCAGGTGGGATTATAAGTCATTGTATTCACAGTTATTTTATCTTTTATTCATTAAAATACAATGCTCAGTGTAGTTTTAGAAACCAGAAAGCCTGGGCATCTGGGTGGCTCAGTCCGTTAAGCATCCGACTTCGGCTCAGGTCATATCTCACATTTGTGGGTTTGAGTCTCGCATTGAGCTCTGTGCTGATAGCTCAGAGACTGGAGCCTGCTTCAGATTCTGTATCTCTCCCTCTCATGTTCTGTCTCTCTTGTCTCAAAGATAAATAAAAACATTAAAAAACAAAACAGAAAACCAAACTCTTAGTTGAATAGAAGGCAATTCCTTAGAAACTCTGCTTATAACATTTTGAGTATAAATTCTATAAAGGGCAGACATAAAATTCATTTTTCACTTATTTCAAATAAGCATTAAATTTTTAAGTGTATGCTAGGTAAGTTAACCAATGTACTATTTTCTCTGATTATGAAATTATTTCAAAAATATTTTCTAAAGATAAAATGATTTCTAAGGTCATCTAATGATACATCAGAATATAGTTGTATATTGGCATATTCAAATTGGTGGTTAGTAAAAGTAGACCATTTAATGGGTAATTTGCAATTTTTCCTCACCATGGAACACAGGTGAGAGTCATGTATGTTTTCCAAATAACCAGAGACACAACCGGAAATTCATTGTGTAGATAAATTTGAAACATGATATTCTTTATCTATTTCTACCTTCTCATCCTTCTGAAGTACTTTACATATATTTACATATATCAACCCATCCAATCCTCACAACCCCACAATGTAGATAATGCTATCATCAGAAATTTAAAAGGTGAAAGTGACTTGCTGAAGATCATGCGTGTCATCATCAGAACAGCTGGGAGCTGAGCCCAGATAGTTTGGTGTCCTAAGCCTAACCACCATATTCTACTTTAAATGCTTTAATATTTTTAATACAACAGTTAAAATAAATCTATGTCATTGAGACTACAAAGATTAAAACTCAGAGTGAAAATATGGCAAGGATAAGGATCACTGTAGTTATTTTTTTAAGTGATGGGATCTACACATCAAACACACAGCACTAAAATTCCTAAAAGACAACATAGTAGAGAATGTAGATAAACTTGGGTGCGGTGATGAATTTTTAAATACAGCACCAAAGGCCCAATCCATGAAAGAAAGAATGATAAGTGGGGCTGCATTAGAATTAAAAACTTTTACTCTCAGAAAACATCAAGAGGAGAAGACAAGCCATAGATGGGGACCAATAGCTACAAAGACACATCTGATAAATTATTGTTATCCGAAATATATAAAGAACACTTAAAACTTAACAATACGAATACAAAACTTAACAATAAGAATACAAAAATGTCTGATTCTGCTTTTTGTTGTTTATTCATTTGTTTTCTTTTTAATTTGAAGTGCAGGGAGAGGGAGAAAGAAAGAGTAACAGCGACAGAGACAAATGAGGAGCAAGAGACAGTGTTAGAAACAAAATGTAATTCATGAATCTCTCAACACTGGGAGAAAATTGTTCGTCTACCCTATTTTACATGTCTGAGTGGTGTTTACAAAACTTAAGACTGCTAACTTAATTAGTTGAATTTTTAACGTTCATGAAATGGACAGGAATTCTTTACCCTGTTACTAGAAGGTACATACAAATTAAAATAAAAAAACAATTCTCGCTATTGAAAATAAAGGAGGAGTCTTGTCCTGTTCCCTTTTCCTTGAGCATTTGCTTTAGAAAACCTTATTTCTCTGCTTCTTGGAAATGTAGGTAAATATTTTTTTAAAGCTAAATTACACTATTGTTAACCTATAACAATAACGTCTTGCTCCAGGACCTAGCAAACATCTCTTTGAAATGCAATCATCTTGGAATATGAAGCCCCTACTGCCCAGTTCTGTAGGAGGTTAGAAGCCCAACTTCTTCAGGTCTTGCTCCAACTACAAAAGTACTCCCTGTCAAAATATAGGAAAGTATTTTTTTTTTCCTTTGAATAAAACCAATGAGCTAGCACAGGTAGCCACCTCAAATACTGAGTTTAGAATGAACTCTGTGTCACAAATGGCCTAATTAGACCTTCTACTTGAGAACCCGTTGTTCACCTTGTCAATATGTGTGTAATGGGTTGTATCTACGTGGCTTTGTAAAGGGTGAGATTTTTCTCTGTCTTTGCAGTCTTTTAACAGGTTGCCTGTGATGCACCCTGCATTCTAATTTAGTGCTTATTCAATAATAAAACTGATTTATTTATTTCTCTTCTAACTTTGTGGAGAGGCTTTATGGTTTGGGAGGACCTTCTGGTTTTAATTATATTTTCTGCAACATTTCCAATTGCTATAGTCTCAGCTATTTGCATTATGACATATAATGGTGAGTTAGGGGTTTGTTTCGTTAATTTTTTTTATTATCTTGAACCTGTTATTTATGGAAAACTCCAGAGTTTCAAACATTTCCAAAATATGAGTTGTACAAACTTTGAACTATCAGAATTTGTATATGAATGAATCAGGGGTGCCTGGGTGGTCGGTTAAGCGTCTTGACTTTCGCTTAGGTCATGATCTCGCGGTTCGTGGGTTTGAGCCCCGCGTTGGGCTCTGTGCTGACTGCCAGCTCAGAGCCTGGAGCCTCTTTCGGAGTCTGTGGCTCCCTCTCTCTCTGTCCCTCCCCTGCTCACGCTGTCTGTCTGTCTGTCTCTCTCTCTCTCTCCCAGAAATAAATAAAAAATATTAAAAAAAAAAAAAAGAATTTGTATAGGAATCTTCCTAAGTTGCTTTTATTTTTATTTATTTGTTTGTTTTAGTACATTGGTTCATGAAAACATAAGGCAATGTCCTGGGAGGGGATGAAAATGAAATTTCTTAATATCTTACTAAATCACAGAACCCAAAATAAAATACTTTTTTTCTTAATAGCTACATAATTATGATCCATTCTAATTTTTTCTCTGGATTAACTTTTATTTTTTTGTACCATTGTTAATAATCAGTGTATTAATTAACCAAGGCAGCAGCTGTAAAGCCCTCCTAAAAGATCAAGTGAAATAACTTGAGACATGACTTTATCTTGTAATTATTTGTCATTTTTCATTATGTTTGAGATAATATGGATGTTTAAAATTAATATTCACAGATGAAGAACTAGGAACCACAGTGGCAATAATAAATAGAGATCTTTAAAACAGAAAAAGATTGAAGTCACAGAATCCTGAATATTAATTAAATGTGAATGCTAAAATCATTTTGTTATGATCAAAAACTTAAGAATTTGGCAATTAAATAATTAGAACTACATGGAGAAAAAAACAATCTTCCTCAATTACACAATTGATGCTTCTATTACATATAACAATTCATAAAATATATGCAAATGACCAATATTATTTCTAACATATGAATGAAGTATATGTTTAAGGAAAAAACACATGTTTAAGAGTTAGAATGCTAATATTATGAAAATTAATTGCATCTTTCCTCTGTAATAAATAATTAGATATTGTAGGAAAGACACATTCAATCTCAGCTCTTCCTTCTAACCGCTCCCCTTATCCTTAAATGACTTACTCAAATAAGTTATTTAGATTTAAGGAGAGAGTTTTAAATGGATATTTCTTGGGGTGCCTGGGTGGCTCAGTTGGTTAAGCATCAGACCTCGGCTCAGGTCACCATCTCAGGGCTTGCACTGGGCTCTGTGCTGACAGCTTAGAACCTGGAACCTGCTTCAGATTCTGTGTATCCCTCTCTTTCTGCACTCCTTCACTTATGATCTATCTGTTTCAAAAATAAACATAGTGTGGCCTGGGTGGCTCAGTCGGTTAAGCTTCCATAAGCTTCCGACTTCGGCTCAGGTCATGATCTCACGGTTTGTGAATTCGATCCCTGCATCAGGTTCTGTGCTGACAGCTCAGAGCCTGGAGCCTGCTTCAGATTCTGTGTCTCCCCCCCTCTCTCTCTCGTGTGTGTGTGTGTGTGTGTATGTGTCTGTCTCTCTGCCCCACCCCTGATCAAACTCTGTCTCTCTCTCAAAAATAAACATTAAACAAACAAATAAACATTTAAAAATATATAAAATGAACAAATGGGTATTTCTCCTCATAACCTTTTGAAAATGTTTTATGTATTGCTGAGAGAGTAAAATATAATTGTATCAAAATGTTTTACAAAGATTTATTGACTAAATATATTTATCACCTAAGACATACCTCTTAATGATGTCTTTATATTGTTTCTCACTGATGTTCACAAACAAATCAATGTTAATTGCTATTTGATGAAACTAAACATGTCAGAAATGAGTCTCTAAATTTTACTTTGTGAAGTTTTACATATGGTAAGTAAAAGAATCTTTTGATAAAATAATGAAGTGATCAAAGAGGCAGTAAACCTAATAACAGCATTGATTAAATAAGTTAAATTTACCAAGGGACTATAAATAATGACAATAAAAGTAGGAAATATTTAATCACACATTTTTCTTTTCAAAAATAAATTACAGAATGAGATATTTTAGAATTAATAAAACCATTGTGTTAATTATGACCATAGTTTTTGCTGATTGAAGCAGAAACCGAAAATAAGAGTGTCTTAAATATAATATTTGTGTTCTCTCCTATTAAGTCATCTACATACAGAGATTCAAGAGTCATGAAAGTTAAATTTCACAGGGTTGCCCATACCCACACTCCTGCAATGGTTTTACTCTGTCATTCCTACTATGCTTCTCTCATCTGCCCACAGTTGTCTTATTTGCATATCTGATGTAGCATGAAAGAGGAAGAGAAGCCACTCTTCCTTGAGGAAGATACCAGCAAGTGAACCATAGTACTATCTCTTCTACACCACTGGTCAGTTCCTAATCATATCACCATGTCTATTGTCTAATGTAAGAGATAATATGGAACAGGATCTGATTTTTGTAGATAATAATATGGTGGGTGCCTCCCAACTCCAAATTTAAATAAAAAACACAATACAAAAGAAAGCAAAAACAAAAGCAAACTACCAGGGAAATCTTCCCAAAATAGATCTCTTAATACCAAAGGGAAAAGGAGGGAAAACTGAAATTAAGCAAAAACTAGCAATCTCTGGACCAGAACAAGTAGAGAAAATACTGAAACAAATTACTTGTAAATCATATGAAAAGTCAACAAAATTAATTTAACGTAGTATAGTGACTTACACTACTTAAGTACCAATATATATTTCTCTTTCAATCAAAAAATACTGAAAGCAATCCTAATTTACAAATAAATTCTAAATTACACATATTCTGAATTGTCTCATAATAAAAAATATGACACATGGCTCAGAGGATCAGAATATTTTAGAAGAAATTTTAGACATAATAAAGATGACAAATACAGACAATATTGTTCAAGATGATATAATGATGCATTATGATTGTCAAAGTGATGACAATTTCCTTTAAACTGATAACCAAAAAGATAACTAAAAATAGAGTGCAATTGAACTTCATTGTATGAGACATTTCAAACTATAGAATTATGTGTTTTAATGTAAGTACTATAAAATTATCAAAATAAAAGTAAAAGTAAAATTTTATAGATGAATTAATTAATCAATCAATCAGCTTTGTAATAATAATAAATAAAACAGCTTTGTATAATTTCCATTTCCTCCTCTTTTAAGGAAGTATAGTAATAAACATGGGCACAGGAACAATTTGATTCTTTATAATAGCATTGGGGAAGAGTACTTTGGAATAGTCATGCTGAGTCCTAATTTATTATATCACGATTATTGCCACATCAAGGTCACTTTTCCTCCAGTGCTTGTCTGGGAAAAGCAAAGGTAATTTTCAGGGTGAATGCAATGTGTTTTAATATGAAGTAGATTACAAAGTTTTATTCATTTATCAAAACTTCATCAAAACTTAGACTTAAAATCTATTTAATTTACTGATGTAAATTAAAATTCAATACAATAATTAATTCAAGGGGGAGGAAACGCAGATTTATAAATAAATAATTTTCTATCTTATTATGTAGGTATAATTTAACTATATTTTAAAATTCTGAGGGGCGCCTGGGTGGCTTAGTCAGTTAAGCGTCCGACTTTCACTCGGGTCATGATCTCGCGGTTCGTGGGTTCGAGCCCCGCGTCGGGCTCTGTGCTGACTGCCAGCTCAGAGCCTGGAGCCTGTTTCAGAGTCTGTCACTCCCTCTCTCTCTGACCCTCCTCTGTTCACACTGTCTCTCTCACTATCCTAGAAATAAATAAAAAACATTTAAAAATTTGAAAAAAATAAAAAAAAATAAAATTCTGAGGCACTTTTCTCTTAAATAATATTATGTGAAAGGTAGTGTATTATTACATTTTATTAAAAATTTGAAACAAAGTGTTCAGAATAATTCCTTCATAATACTCAAATTATATTTCATGAAAATATTATCATTTGAATTGTATTTATAAAAATAGTAAACATTGCAGAAAACTCCTCAATATAATAAAGCACCATTATTATATAACAGTATACAAACTTTTTTGGTTGTAAAAAAAGTATTTTATAACAACAAAATTAAGCCAGAAGTGAACAAATGGCTTAAGTTTTCTGGCATTGTTTATCAATAAACACCTCATGTGATACTCATTATTCGAGGAAATTCTGATATCCCTCAAAGATCTCAAGGTTCCAAATCTACAAAACTCATCCAGAAGAGATATATTTGGGAAGTAGTGTTAAAATGTAAGAAAATCTTTAAAAATAGTATTCTACCCTTAAAAATTTTCTGACTAGGAAAATAATCATCTCAAGTAATATATTTATTTAATTAAGGTAATAAAATTTTACCAGGCATGATATTATGAAGAATTATAATGATACTTCCATTTAATGGTTATATATAATTCTCGTTTTTTTTATTGAATCAATATACCTTTAAAATGTTTAAAACTACACTTACTTGGTTTTAATATTTATTATGGAATATAATGAATACAATATTTTATAAACCAGACCCTCATTAAAATCTGGTATCTGGAGTTCATTTCATGGACTTGCCATGTAGGTAAAGATAAACTATAATGAGGTCCTTAGGTAATTTCTGGAGCTAATTTTCTCTGGAGAGCCACAGGATAAATTGACCTCACACAGATATATTCTCTATATTATATAGCATGTTAACACTATTGACGCTTTACTACTCACAGAAAACACATTATATGAAAATAAACCATCAGTATTTTAGACCCCTAATAGTCTACTGTACATAGGTCAACATTTTTTCAGAGCACACTGGTCATTTTGGGCAGAAACATAGATGAAAATTCACACCAAATTAATATACTGTTAAAGACCACATACTTCATTTATGTATTCAAAATATTTTAGGGACCTACCTGCTTAAAGTCTGAATATGTACTGATTTCTGTGAACAGACCAAAAAGCATAAACATAGTCCCTGTTTGCATAGGTATTACATCCATGAAAGAACCAAGAAATTAAAACAAATGAACAATAAACGTGCAATATGTCAGTTGTAAAAATATAAGAAGAAAAATCAAGATGATGAAAAATGTGAGAGAATGGTAGAGGTAGTATTTGTGAAAATATGTCTTATTAAACTAAGAAAGCTGGCATGCAGGTATCTGGCTGATAATAAAAATGTATTTTAACACTCAAGCATATGCAGGTTTCCTGAAGTTCAGCTGATCTAGTCACATCTAGTTTGGGTTTGACCGAGCAGTTCTACCTCAGGTAAAGGCTGGCTGGATTTGGCTTCTGTCTGTAAAATGGGTTTAGGTTGGCCCATTAGTTCCTCTTTGGATGAGGCATATTCCCCTCAGGGCAAATGACAGATGGGAAATCAGACTACAGAATGTATTTTAGGCCTCTCTTCTTGTGAAATATGCTCAAATAACCTGGGCAAAGCATGACACACTGGCAAGTCTAATATTAACACAGGAAAGAAATCTATTTCATTCACAGTGGGAGAGGATTCCAAAGCAACGTTGCAAAGTGCAGGGGTTTATTATCCCATTACACAGAGGTCATTCGCTCATCTGTGGCTGAGAAAGTAAAGCCACATGTACTTTGATCATGGTCATGACTTCGTATTTCATTCTGAGTGAGATATGAAGCGATGACACAATTTTGAGCAAGAAAAGGCTATTATCTGACTTCTGTCTTAAGAAAATCACTCTATGGGGCGCCTGGGTGGCTTAGTCGGTTAAGCGTCCGACTTTCGCTGAGGTCATGATTTCGCGGTTTGTGGGTTCGAGCCTCGCGTCGGGCTCTGTGCTGACTGCCAGCTCAGAACCTGGAGCCTGTTTCAGTCTGTGACTCCCTCTCTCTCTGACCCTCCCCTGCTAACGCTGTCTCTCTCTCTCTCTCTCCCCTGAAAATAAATAAAACATTAAAAAACAAAGAAAAAAAAAGAAAATCACTGATTGTCTTTGGAAGAACAGACTATCATGGAACAAGGGGAGAAGCCAGGAACAAGGACCAGGGTGGGTAATGATACAGTTAGTGAAAAAAATTATGAGATTCAGGATATATTTGTAAAGTGAACATAATAGGATTTTATCATTTCCATTCAACAAATATTTATGAGTGTTACCTATGTGCCATTAGCCCTAAGCACTCGAGATACATTAATCAACAAAACGAATGATAATCACTAGTAACATAGAGCATTCTAGTGAAGAAAAAAATGTCAACAAGAAAAGGAATGCTATGTTAGAGGGTGGTAAGTAGGAAAATAAATCAGGCAAAACTTTATAAATTTTTATTTTGGAGGTGCTGGTTAGAGATGAAGTTATACATGTAGGAATGTTAGCAGAGACCTCAATGAGAAGCTGACTTTTAAATAAAGACCTGAAGGGGGCACCTGGGTGGCTCAGTCGGTTAAGCATCTGACTTCAGCTCAGGTTATGATCTCACTGCTCGTGGGTTCGAACCCCATGTCAGGCTCTGTACTGACAGCTAGCTCAGAGCCTGGAGCCTGTCTTCAGATTCTGTGTCTCCCTCTCTCTCTGACCCTCCCCTGCTCATGCTGTCTCTATCTCTCTCTCTCAAAAATAAATAAAACATTAAAAAAATTTTAAATAAATAAATAAAGACCTGAAGTAAAGTAGGGGATTCAACCAGACAGATATCTGGATAAATAATTCATAAGTAGGTATAAAAGTGCTCTGTTAGGAGCACACTGTGTTACTGTTAGGGGATGTAGGGGAAAATTCCAATAAGCACAGTGAGCAAACAGTAGAAGAGCCTGAAAAATAACAAGAGTTTTCATAAAGCAAGCCATGGATGGCTGGGCAGGTCATGATAAGTACTTTAATACTCAGGGTTCACCACAAAAAAGAACCAATAGAATATAAACAAAGATCTAATATAAGGGGTTGGCTCGTATGATTATGGAGACTTAGAAGTTCCACAATCTTCTGTAGGTTGGAGACCCAGGAAAGTCAGTGACATAAATTCCAATTTGAGCTCAAAGATTAAAGAACTGGGAGAGCCCATGGCCTGAATTCCAGGCCAAGGGCAGGAGAAAACCAGTCTCAGTTTAGTGGTCAGGCAGAGAGATCACATGCTCTTTTCTATTCAGATCAGAAGAGACTGGATGATGACCATTCATAGAGGGGAGGGCAATCTGTTTCATCCAGGCTACTGATTCAAATGCTAATCTCTTCCAGAAAAACCCTCACAGATCCAGCCAGATTAGAATAATATTTAGCTAAATATTTGGATATCCTGTGGTCCAGTCAAGTTGACATAAAAAATTAACTATCAGAAGCACATTAGCTTTTTTAAAATTTTTCTTTAACGTTTTATTTATTTCTGAGAGAGAGAGACAGAGACAGAGACAGAGACAGAGACAGAGAGAGTGTGAGCAGGGGAGGGTCAGAGAAAGAAAGAGTTAAAGAATTGAAAGCAGTCTCCAGGCTCTGAGCTAGGTCAGCACAGAACCCGATAGGGAGCTTGAGCCTACTGACCGTGAGATTATGACTTGAGCCGAAGTAGGCCACTTAACTGACTGAGCCACCCAGGTGCCCCAAAAGCACATTAGCTTTTCATCTATATAAGATGAGAAATCATAGAAAGTTGTTTTTTTTTTTTTTCCTAGAGGGTCCATCTGGGTGCTATTTGGTGAATAAAAGGATAGTTTGAACTTTTGTTTCAAATCAGTTTGAACCAAACACCAAATATAAACCAATTTGGAAAGTTTGTATACAAAATATAGCCCAGAGTTAAGAGGTTTGGACCAGAATGGTAGCAGTGTGTGTGGTGATGTGGCTGTACTGTGGATACATTCTGAAATACCTGTGACAGAATGTTCTGAAACATTTGACATCTATGAGAGAAAAAAAGGAATTAATAATGACATCAATTCTTTCTTCTGAGAAACTGGAAAATTGATATTACCGTTTGATGACATGGAGAAGACTGGAAGGAAGAGATTAATTGGATATTGCTTTGCTTTTTGTGGGTGAAGACAGATAGCAATAGCTTTCATTTGCACTTGACATGATGTCATTATTAGACATCCAAATGAAGATGCTGAAACAGCTGGATTTCTGAGTCTGGAGTTTGGAGAAAACATCTGGGCTGGAGATCTAATTTGGGACTTGCCAGTATCAGGTGATAATAAAATCTATGATACTTTGCAAGATCATCTATGTCATGAGAAGTACGTACAGAAGTAATGGAGTCTAAGTGCTCAGTTCTAAAGTAGCCCAAAATTTAGAAATTAGGAAGACAGAGAGTTCTGTTAAAGGAGATTTGTGGTGGGCCATTAAAAATAGATAACACATTTTATATTATAACTTAGAAAAGTTTAGGTTAATGTCTTGGACATTTGAATTCACTCTCAAAAAAGTGAGATTTTGTTTAGTCTAATATCAGGTCCTATACAATATATGACACGCGTGTATTATGTCATCATTCAATGTGCCACAGAGAGCATTTCCAGTGCTGATTTGTCTTAATACCATACTTTTACTTTGTGTTTTGCTTATTAATACATGATATTTGTAAGCTTTTCAGCATTATTCTTTATAAAATCTAGAATTGGATTATTGAAAATATACATCCTATTTTCAAATACAAAGGAATAGGAACTATTATTTAGTTAACATATAAATATATCCTACCATTTTAAAATTTGCTACTTTTTCAGTCTTAACATTTTTTATCTCTATCCCGTTTATTACTATTAATTTGTATGCATTCATATGAATTAATGAATTACTATAACATCCTATACTTAACTAATGCCCATTTTCTACAATGGTGGCCTTTGAAGTTCTATGCTTCTTTTGTCCACTTTTTACAGAGAAAATAGATACTTATCGTATCCATTGCCCTTAAGGTCTCACAGTTAGCCCATCTTATTTGCACTTAGATTGTTTCAGTTTTATTATTGGGTAAACATTAACTAGCATACAGTATTTTCTTTTTAATTTTACTGACATTTCCATTATTTATTTCCATGTAATAGAGCATCCTAAAATTTAGCTTCTTAAAAAATTCATTTTAACATACAAATTTTAGAGTCAGGGATCTAAAAAGGGCAGTGTGAGGACGGCTTGTCTCTGTTCTATGAAGCTAGTGGCCTCACCTGGTTTCCTTAAAATTCATAAATGACCCAGCAGCTGGGTGAGGACTTACCTGGATGTATCCTGGATGTATATTCATTCCCTTGCCTGCTCTCTGGCACTTGTTGCCTGAGACTAAGCCAAAATACTAACACCTGATCTTTCCATATGGCCGGAGTTTTATTGTTGTAGACAGCACGATCCTTCTTACAAGTTAGTTTAGAGATTCAGATACAAGTATCTCAAGAAAGCCAGGTGGTAGTTCTATTTCCTTTTATGACCCAGCTTCAGAAGTCATTGTAATTACAAAGCATTAGTTCATTTTTGAGAATTAAACTAAGTTTCCAGGAATGGATGAATCTATTCATGCGAGGTATAACTGGGTGCAGCTCAGATTCTCCTAATCTGTGGATTTACGAACTAAAAAAAAAAGGTATTTCTCTGCTCGACTGCACACATCATACAACTGTGGCATAGGCCTAAGCAATCACGGCAGACCTTCCCAGTTTAAGATGTGAAAATCAGGAGCCACACAGAAACCACTACTCCCAGTAATCCTGGAATCAATTTGGACATATTTTTCATTTAGATTCAGGCTCAATTGCAGTGTTCGGAGTTTTTTCCTATGGCTTTGAATCTGCCTTTTAGGCTTCTGATTCCATCTGAATTATGCTTCCTTTTCGACAAGAAGTAACCCACATGTATATATGAGTAGTTTGTTAAATGTCCCTTTTGCTTGTAGAAGTTTGAGAGTCAAAACTACTTCTTTCATTTGATTTCATTTTCTTTTGCCTGTTTTTTCAGTACAAGCTTGCTGCAATCCCTTTTAAAAAAACTGTGTATATGTCAATTTTTAAATCACTCCATAGGTCAGAATCTCACCCTCAAATCTCAATCAAGATAATCCCCTATGGATTTGGTTTCCCAGTGATACTGCTGTGAGACAAATCTCTTAAGATTTTTAGAGTCTTTGTTTAGGAAAGACCCATGAGATACCCCCTTATAATCTTTTAAGGGATTTTGTCTGTAAGAGACAACATTTTAGATTTTTTTAAATTTTATTTTTGAGAGAGAGAGAGGGAGGCAGAGAGCCCTCAAGCAGAGGAGGGGCAGAGAGAAAGGGAGAGAATCCCAAGAAGGCCCTGAGCTATTAGCACAGAGCCAAATGAGAGGCTCCAACTCACAAACCTTGAGATCATGACCTGAGCTGAAACCAAGAGTCAGATTGGTCAGATTGGTAACTGACTGAGCCACCCACGCACCCCTCACCTTAGATCTTTTGAGGTTTTAATGTAGAATCTTGTAGTCTTACCACGGAATTAATCTTTGTCTGGAAGCTATTTCTTAATCTGAGAATGGTTTGCCATCTGTAGTGGTTGACAATAAGGCACAGTTTAATTTAGAATTCTATAAACTCTCATTTTTAAAATATTGAACAGTTCATACCCCTTTCTTTCATTTTTATTTAAAGGCAGATGAGAAAGCAGGTGGTATCTACAACCATTTGCCTAGTGATCTCCTTAGCTACATGTTAATTTCACTAGATATGTTTTCTATTTGTACATTAATTCAGGCAAGAGTGTTGCCAAATTTTCTGGCACCGCCTGGCAAGTATCCCCTTCCCTCTCGTTCCCAATGCCATTTTCCTTAATATTCTTTAAACTTTTACCAACAGGCTTCCTCAGGCCATTTAGACTCACTAATACTATTCTAAAAACTCTTTAGGCTTTCATTAACTGGAATATCTCAAGACCCAAAGCATGTATTAGGGTTTGGTTGTGGCAAATAGTACTAGCAGTTTTATAACTGGCTCATTTATTTACAAGTTCATACCAAATCACCCCAAATTTCTCATCTAAAAACAATCACCTTAAGTTTAAAGTTACTGTGGGTTAGCAATTTGGAGGGAAAAAAGCAGAAGGAGTTTCCATCCATTCAATGATATTAGGAGCTACACCAGAGAGGCTTCAATTTTGGTGCAAAGGAATCATGTGAGGACATGTCCACTCTTGTGTCTGGTGGTTGATGCTGGCAGGAATCAGGGGAGTGCCTCCTATTTCATCAGCCAGAACATGATTTCACAAATCTTGGGCTTCCTCATAGCATGGTAGCTTTGGATTTCTTTCAGTAACACTCAGGGCTCTAAAGATCTCTCGTGTTCCTTATGTAAACCAAGCTCAGGTGCCTTGTCATATGATATTTGCCATAATCAAGAGCCTGCCGCCCAAGATTGAAAGGAAGAAATAGAGATCCTCATGTTTTGACTGAAAGAACTTCAAAGTCACATTGGAAGAAGGGCACGTGGGATGGGAGATATGTTAGGGTCATCTATGGGACGTGCAATCTGTCACACTTGCCCCGCTCCAATTCCATGTCTTCTCACAGGGATTATATCATTTAAGAAAAGTTGCAGAAATTATTGTTTATTGAACACGTGTATTAGTGAGAACATTTTCTTTGTTTTACAACATTTAATTTGCTGTTATCTATAACTGGCTAGAAGTCCCAAAGGTACAAAGCACATTTCATACCATACCACATAAAATGCTAAACACCAGTTGCCTTTTTTAGTATTAATTTCTGAATTAGTTATGTCTTTGACACTATTGATAAAAGTAAAATTGCTTTAGTCTTTACAAATTTGATGGTTAATTTGATGTGTCAATTTTACTGGACAATGGAGTATACAGATATTTGGTCAAATGTTATTAGGAGTGCCTGAAAGGGTGTTTCTGTACGAGATTAACATTTTAGTTGGTATACTCAGTAGAGTGGATTGTTCTTTCTGCCTGCAGGCCTCATCCAGTCATTTGAAAGCTAGAAATGAACAAAAAGGCTGAGGAGGGAAATTTATTGGCTTGGGCTGAGACTTCTGTCTTCTGATCTTGGACTGCAACTCACATCTTTGTCTCTCCTGTTTCTCAGGCCTTCCAACTCAGAATGGAGCTTAAACTATTGGTCCTCTTAGTCAGAAGCTTGCTGACTTCTGATCATGACTGCTCAGCTACATAGTCATGTAAGCAAATTCTCTGTAGTAAGTCTATCTCTATCTTTGTTTCTCTATCCCCTCCCCTATTCTATGAGTATAGACATACATAGACATACAAATGCATATCTCTATGTAGATATCAGTATATAGACATATAAATGTAGACAGATAGATAGAGAAATAAATAGACCTGTTCTGTTTTATTCTGGATAACCCTGACAAATACAGTAGACTTGTATAATTCTAGAAAGAGAAATGAAATCTCTTAAAAAGTAAATTATACTAAGTGTATTTTTGAAATCATGAAGAAAAATAGTCATTATATTTTTAATTGTCTTGAGGGAAATAAAACCCAGTCTTACACAAATTGAAAAATGTTTCATTCCTGTCATTGTGGAACAGTTTTTAAAAGCTATACTAGACTAAAATGGATATTTTTAGTACTAAAAACAAAATAACATTCATTTTTTAGGTTTTTTTTCTTGGAAATGATACACAAAATAATTTAAGGAGAAATGTTATGAATGTATATTATTTCACATATGTTGTTCTCATTTGTAAGAGACTATTTTTACACTTACCAGCAGTTCACGGACTCATTCTATGACTAAGAATAGCTAAAAACTCAGAGTATATGATTACCAAATGAAATTTTACCCAAATTAGACAGAACAAGAACACATAGATGAAGAACCAAATTTGGAAAATGGTGACTTTTTTTTCATATATTAATATAATAAATCAAAATTGTAGAATGAGAAAAAATTAAATAATATTTATTTTTATTTAGTAAAATAAATTATATAATGTTATTTATGTATTAATCAGCCCTTGTTAAACTCTTTACAGATATAACAGCATTTAGTTCTTATTAGCCAGTGTTACAAGTGTTACTAGTATTACCTCCATTTACAGAGGAGAAACTGACACATTGAGAGTTTATTACATTGTCCAAAATAACAAATTTAACAAACAGCATTTTATTGTAACTGCCCAGAATATATTCTGTTCTTATTGTTGTATGGAACTCTTGATAATTGCTGGAAGACCTTTTATTTCTAACAATGGAAAGAGAATATTTCCAAAACTTGATCATGTCACCCACTGATTGTAACATTTTAGTAGATCCCCATTGCTTACTGTGGATGACAAAGCCTGAGGCCCATGCCTGTTCCAAATCTTAAGCTTCAGTTTATATGCTGCCTCACACCTCTCCTGACTCAGATATCTTACTCTTTTAACATTGTTTTGTCTGTAGTTCCAATACATTTTTAACCCCAAGATCAAATAAGAATTGAATGAATGAATAAATAAATGAAGCAATCCATGGATTGAAGAAACTATGCAATTGACCCCTGAACAACTTGGGTATGAACTTCATGGATCCACATATATGTGGATTTTTCCCCCATAGATATAATACAGACTATAAATGTATTGTCTCCTCCTTATGATTTTCTTAATAACATTTTCTTTTCTCTAACTTATTTTTTAAATGTTTATTTATTTTGAGAGAGACTCTGTGTGTGTGTGTGCGTGTGTGTGTATGTATGTGCGTGCAAGCTGGAGAGGGGTAGAGAGAGAGGGAGAGAGAGAAACCCAAGTAGGCTCTACACCCTCTGTGCAGAGCCAAACACAAGGCTTGATCTCTTGAATCATGAGATCATGACCTGAGCTGAAATCAAGAGTTGGCCGCTTAACCAACTGAGTGACTCAGGCATCCTTTCTCTACTTTAGCAGTCAGGTAAGTGGGAAGGATTCTGGACATATTCAAATGGATTAATGAGATGACAGTAGTCTCTCACAAAGTTTTGGGAGTATCAAAAGAGATAATATACATAGAGACTTTGGTATTAGTATTTGGCAAATAACTAATGAATATAGATTAATGAATATTTGTGAGTGGTGGTAAGTAATAACAGCCAGAGGTGGAATTAAAAAGCCACAAAATTTGGATCTGCCTCAGGGAAAGTTATAATAGTAATAGTAATAGAGGGAGAGAAAGAGGAAGAGGAGGAGAGAAAAAAGAATAACAGAAATTGTGAAAGATAGGGTGTGCTGCACATATTGTACACCAAAGGAAAATTTTTAAATGACTCAAGGAAGATATGTGAAATATAAAAATAGATATGCTTGTTTGCAGCTTCTCCAAGTCATAAAACATTGCTGAGTAATGTTTAAATTATTATTAATCGATTTTTATGAAGATGAGAGTCCCCTGATGAATTTTGCTGAAAATTAGTTAATACTCTTTTTCAAGTTTAATGATGTATAAAGACTTTTAAAGCCTATTAGCTTACAAGAATTAACATGAGTGCTCATGGTGGAATCTGCTTGATTGTCTAGTGTAAATCCTGGGCTGATCTTCTGGGGTCTCTTCAAAATTTTAAATCTTTCTCAACTGTTTGGTATGTGGATGAGCCTGTTATCAAATATTTTTTTAATATGTGAAATTGCCTTTCATCCACAGATGGTAACCATTATTAGCAAAAATACCTTTGTGGTGTGTCAAGAAGGCATTTGGAATAACTTTAAAGTATATTGATGATGGAATATAATATCTCATGCCAATTGATAAATAAAATGGAATTAAGGGGTTTTACTTTGTTTCCTTTTCATAACAACTGAAGGGGAGTTCATATAACTAAGAATCTTGGATTGATTAAATCTTCAAGATAGAATGTGGAAAATCCAGGAAAAGACACAATTATAAAATTTATAATCTTATATCCTTTTCAGTAGATCATTTTTCTCTTTAAACTGTTATTTTATATTCTTTTATCTCTCACTGTCTCTTTTTTAAAGGAAAGTCTTTTTTTTTTATTAATTATAGAATTAGAGTAAGAGAGTACAAGTGAGAGAGAAGGAGAGATACAGAGTGAGAATCTTAAGCTGACTCCACAGTCAGCATGAAGCCAGACACGATCTTGAGATCATGACCTGAACCAAAATCAAGAGTTGAATGCTCTTCATTGAGAAAAGGATTAACTTAAGTTACTTTCAATTTTTTAATTAAAAAAAGTTTTTGACATTTATTTATTTTTGAGAGAGACAGGGAGAGAGATAGAGAGAGAGAGAGAGAGAACGAGTGGGGGAGGGCAGAGAGAAGGAGACAGAGGGTCAGAGGATTGAAAGACTCCATGCTGTGAGCCCAGAGCCTGACATGGGGTTGAATTCATAAACCATGATATACTGACTGGAGCCAAAATCAAGAGTCAGCCACTTAACCAATTGAGCCATAAAGGCACCCTTTAAGTTACTTTCAAAGTTAGAATTGCTAGAGTTCCTCTTTATCCTTTTGGATGCAGAAAACATAGTGGTTGAGTTATAGGAAATTGAACATTCTTTCCTTCTAGTATTTTCTGCATTTGATTTCTTTGTGTGTGTTTAACTGGAGATCAGGGACACAAAAATTATCAGTGAGAGTTAACTTGTTAGAAAGCAATATTACACACCAACAAAATTATTTTTCTTTTTTTTTTTATATTTTTCATTTTTAAGGTTGAGAAAATTAGTCTTCGCTGTCTTAAGTTGTAGGCTGCTATCTTTTCTGGACTGGATTATTTGTAATAAAACATATGTAAGTGTTCATGTGTTAACAACTAAATAGCTTGAAATTTTGGAATATAATGATTGTGTATAATGTATTCCACAGTAATGATATTTTAATTTATCAGAATGTGAATTGTTATACAAAGTAAATCAAATACTTATTCAAGTGTTTAAATGAAATACAAATGGGTAATAATAGTATCCAACATTAAACTATTTATTCCTGCAGAAATGTTAAGTGATACATATATATATAAATATATATAATTTAAATATATAAGTATATATATGTATGTGTGTGACATATATATAATTTTCCAAACAATCTGTTGAAGCAAGTAATATTACCAGGTTAATATACAGAGATCAACTGAGTTGTAGAGAAGGTTTAACTACTTGGCTAACCATTACATCACTGCCAGATGGTAGAAGCAGAATTCCTTCCCAATCTGCTAGGTTCCAGAATCTACATACTGTTTTTTTTTTCAAATTTTAATTTAAATTCCAGCTACTTAACATACAGTGCAACATTAAATTCAAGTGTAAAACTTAGTGATTTATCACTTATATACAATACACAGTGTTCATAACAATAAGTGACCTCCTTTAATACTCATCACCCATTTAGCACATCTCCCCCCAACCCCTCCTGCCCCATATCCCTTCTGGTAACCATCAGTTTGTTCTCTATAGTTAAAAATCTGTTTCTTGGTTTGCCTCTTCACTCCCCAACAATGTTCATTTGTTTTGATTCTTTTTTTTTTTTAATATTTTTTATTTATTTCTAGGGGAGAGAGAGAGAGAGACAGCATGAGCAGGGGAGGGTCAGAGTGAGAGGGAGCCACAGACTGAAACAGGCTCCAGGCTCTGAGCTGGCAGTCAGCACAGAGCCCGATGTGGGGCTCGAACCCACGAACCGTGAGATCATGACCCAAGCGAAAGTCGAACGCTTAACCGACTAAGCCACCCAGGCACCCCCATTTGTTTTGATTCTTAAATTCCAACATATGAATAAAGTCATATGATATTTACATTGTTCCCAGTTGCTCACTAAGATGCCTCTCCCAGCCAATTAAAGGTAGGGGTCAGATGAAAAGAGCAGATAGTTTGATAAGAGTAAAATTATTGAATATTGGATGGAATGAACTGTCTTTGCTATAAATGAGAGGGGAATTAAATAATATCAGACACTTGAATGTCAATAAGACTAAATTAATCATAATTATTAAAACCCATTGTAGAATAATAGGATAATATTACAGTAACAGAACAATGGGCAATATAAGCTCAAAAATGTATCCTTTCCTACTGTCTTAGTAAACCTGTGTTGATTCTGACTAATAAAAATTAATAGCTTTGTATAAACATTTGTTTCCTCATAATGGTTCTACTCCTTGAAATGTGCTCAAAATAACCCTAGAGAGAAAGGTTGATTAAGATATTCATGGATATTTAGTCCTATCAAATAATCTCCATTTACCACAATTTTAGTTATAGGTTTCTGAACGTGGTCAATATTTTCTTAAACCTTTCAGATGTCCTGATCTTTGTCTCAACAGGCTCAAAATTTCTGCTGTCCTTGTTCACGACTGTTCAGAATGACCTAGAGACCAAATGATGGTAGTTTTAGATCTACTTTCCATCTTTTGTTTGTAATGGAAACATAATGTGGCCTCAATTCTAATATTGATGAGATAGTTATTTGATAGTAGCCTCATTAATTAATGTGGAGTAGGATATGACATTAGTGCATATGAGGAGGAGACACATTTCTAAGATAGACAAAGATAAAGCTCCATGAGAGCCTCCATAAAAGCAGTGCCAGTATAGCCACATGCTCTGCCTCCTCTTTCTGTACCCTCTCCCGCCCACCACTCCAAATGTTCAGGCTACTGGGCTTGGTTCTTCCCCTGGAATTTGCATTTTAGACTTACCGAGATTCTATTGCATTGGTCCTCAAACTTTGCTATATTAAATTTTACAGTTTTACTTATTATTTTTGAGAGAGAGAGAAAGAGAAACAAGGTGAGCAGGGGAAGAGGGGAGAGAGAAAGAGAGAAAGAGAGAGAGAATCCCAAGCAGGCTCCTTGCTGCCATCACAGAGCCCTATGCGGGGCTAGAACCCATGAAACCAATACCCTGTGATCATGACCTGAGCAGAAACCAAGAGTTGGTTGCTTAACTGAGCCACCCAGATGCTCCTTTACTATGTTAATTTTAATTGACATTTAAATTTAGTGCCAAATGTAGCTAAATACCACATCAAGTGACATGAATGTGAATGGTATTTTACCTATGGTAACTGAGTTGAATACCTGAGAAAGATAAGAGACTGCAGGTAGATTAAAGACAAAAAAGTTTTAAAAGAGGCACAAGGAGTAAAAGTGTAGACTGCAAAAAATTTATAAACTTTTCAGGGAGACTTGCCTTCAGATTTCTGTGCCATTGCCAAAGTTTTCTGGCTATTCTAAAGAAAGTAAAACTTGTGACTTAATAAAGAATATATTATTGGTGAGGATTGTAGGTACAAAGAATTTGAACCCTAATCAGTTGAATCCATATTTGAAAAGTATTTTTTAGATAATTAAGCATCTCTGTACTAGAGAAGATATTGATAACTTGTAAAAATAACTTTGTTTCTAGCACTCAGTATGTAACGTATGTCCAAGTCTGAACATCAAGTATTAATTAGCAAAACAGTATACATGCATATTTCAGATTCAAATAAAATAAGTAAAACCAAATGCTTGAGATAAGTTTATACTATTATATGTGACTCCTTTAACTTCCTTAATTACTTTTAGTTGAGGTTTTTTTTTTAAAATTTTTAACATTTTTTTGAATTTATTATTGAGAGAGAGAGCATGAGAGGGAGTAACAGAGAGAGGGGGAGACACAGAATCCAAAGCAGGCTTCAGGCTCTGAGCTGTCCGTACAGAGTCCTACACAGGGCTCTAGAATTCAACAAACTGTGAGATCATGACCTGAGCCGAAATCGGACGCTTAACCGACTGAGCCACCCAGGCACCCTGAGAAGTTTTTTGTCGTTATTATTGTTATTTGTTATTAATTTTATCATACCAAAAGCATTCTGAGGCCCATGTGCTTGATTAAGATGCAGGCCACACACTTCAGTATCTCAAGGATAATGGTAATTTTTGAAATGCATTTCTGTGCAGAGTACTACTAAGATGACTGGCCCTTGAAGGGAGAATTCTAAATGTATACATGTTTATTGAGGTGGAAATTATTGTGCTAACACTAAGGATTGACTGCCTTGTCTGCCTCATGAGAAAGGTTGCATATTTTAAGTATAATTAAAAAAAAAAAACCTGACAAGGCCAAGTCAATTTAATAACACTTGGTTTCAATTCTCAGCCTGGTTCACAATGAAGAATTTGTGTACAGGAATAAGTGTCACAGAGTACACAAATTAAGGAAAGTAAAAAATATAAGACATGACTAGAAATGTAAAATTACCTTGTCCCTCCTTCCTCTTACAGGCCTCTCTGCTAAGATTTATATTAAAGCCTTGAGCTATTTTCATATGTTCTCAAGTTTAGGAAATTTTATATATATTTGTATCAGATTGGTAATTTTAGTAAATATATTTCTGGGCATTTGCTCACTAAAAGTGTAATGTATTTTTGTGGTTCCCTTGATCCATCAATTGTACATAGCTTAGCTGGCTTATAATGAGCAATTGCATAGAATTTTTAAAACTTAGTTTCTATCAAAAAGAAAAGGAGAGAATTTGAAGACAAATGCACGCACGATTTATTTACTGGTCTTTATAATTCTCTCAAGTTTGTAATACTACTTTCTGTAACAAGTTAAAGTAAAAAAATGCAAAACAATTTCCATCCATGATTGTAATTAAAATTAGGTATAATTTAACCTGATGCTCTTCTATACTATTTCATAAACCTATCTACTGTGTCAAATAGATTAAAAAAAGGGACTCTAAAGAACACTGGAGCCATTGTTAGGTCATTTCAACAATGATCTCAGTATATTAAAGATGTTAAAACTACTCAGATTTGCATGAGTAGAAATTGTGCCAAGCCTTGTTGAGGCAACTATTCCACTGAGTTATATGTAAAATCAGTGAAATGTCCATTGTCACTAATATTTTTTTTAAAGTACACTACCTCTCTGTTTACTCTTGAGCTTTCAGAATTTGCTGCACAAAGCTTAAAAAAGTAAACATTCAATTAGATTTCACAATATGACTTTAACCTCTGCTTTCATTTTCTGAAGATAATGAAAAAAGTATTAGATGGTCTAAATGTATCAATTTGCTATACCATCTGATAAATTAGATATTTTCCCATGACAATATGAATAGAGATATTCACTCTCATATACAACTTCCTGTAGAATACAGAAGAGGCCAAATTTAAGTAATTATATTAACAACTTTCTCTCCCTTCTGAAATGCAGTCATATCTTATAGAGAGAAACAGAAAGAATTTTCATAATGTATGTTTTTATGTTAAGGTGCATGCCATGAATGGTAGTGCATAATAACCTCTTAGATACTGGTTGTCCTATATATTCAAATAATTAAAATTAAAGGTATAGCTGTAAGCAATCATTATTAAGGAGTAATTTTATTTTTCTTAAAGTTTAATGATTTTTATTTACATCACAGTTAGTTAGCCTACAGTGTAATATCTATTTTAGGTACAGAATTTAGTGATTCATCTCTTACATACAACACCCAGTGCTCCTCACAGGTGCACTCCTTAATGCTCATCACCCATTTAGCTCATCCCCCCACCCACTGACCCTCCAGCAACCCTCAGTTTGTTCACTATAGTTAAGAGTCTGTATTATAGTTTGTCTCTCTCTTTTTCCCCCATGTTTAATTGTTTTGTTTCTTAAATTCCACATAGAAGTGAAATCACATGGTATTTTTCTTTATCTGACTTTTTTATATAGCATAATACCTTCTGGCTCCATCCATGTCATTGCAAATGGCAAGATTTCATTCTTCTCATGGCTCAGTAATATTCCATTCTATCTATCTACCTATCAACTATCTAGCTATCATCTATCTATCTATCTATCTATCTATCATCTATCTACCATCTCTTCTTTCTCCACTCATTAATTGATGGACATTTGGGCTATTTCTATAGTTTAGCTATTATTGATAATGCTGCTATAAATAATGGGACATGTGTATCCCTTCAAATCAACATTACTCTTCAGGTAAATACCTAATAGTGCAATGGTTGGGTTGTCAGGTACTTCTGTTTTTTGAGAAACTCTATACTGTCTTGCAGAGAGGATACACCAGTGTTCATTCCCACCAACAGTGTGGGAATCCTCACCAACACTTACTTTTTCCTCTGTGGTTAATTTTATCCATTCTGACGGGTATAAGGTAATATCTTATAGTTTTGATTTGTACTTCCCTGATGTTGACCATCTTTTCATGTGTCTATTACCTATCTGTATGTCTTCTTTGGAAAAATGTCTATTCATGACCTCTGCCCATTTTATACTGGATTGGTTTTTGGGTGTTGAGTTTTATAAGATCCTTATAGATTTTGGATACCAATCCTTTATCAGACATGCCATTCAAAATTATCTTCCCCAATTCCATAGGTTGCCTTTTAGTTTTGATGATTGTCTCCTTTGCTGTGCAGAAGCTTTTTATTTTGAAGTCCCAGTAGCTTATTTTTTCTTTTGTTTCCCTTGCCTCAGGAAACATACATAGCAGGAAGTTGCTATGGCCAATGTCAAAGAGGTTATTGCTTGTGTTTTCTTCTAGGATTTTGTTATTTTATTAAGAAAACAATATAGCTTGAGAGATCTTGGCACTTGAGTCTACTATGCTTATTTGTTCCATGCTTTTAGTCTTCTTTTAAACTGATTTATTTGCCTACTATTTTTGTTTGTATACTTGTAGACAGCTTTCTGAAATAAGGAGGAAAAGTATATTCACAATACACACATTCAGGCATACATTCATGAATACACACACACACACACACACACACACACACACACATTTAGCAAGTGCTATGCAAAAATTAGCCACTTTAGGGTGCCTGGGTGCCTCAGTCAGTTAAGCATCTGACTCTTGATTTCAGCTCAGGTGATTATCCCACAGTCATGAGATTGAGCTTCTTATCAATTGAGCTTCATCCCCAGCACAGAGCCTACCTAAAATTTTCCCTCTCTCTCTCTCTCTCTCTCTCTCTCTCAATCTCTCTCTCTCTCTACCTCTGCCCCTTCCTCTCTCCATCTTTCAAAATAAATAGTCTTTTTTATTCAATCAACACAACTCATAATGAGTTAAGTATTACTAACTCCATTGTACATATGAGGATATTGCAGCTTGGGGACGTAAAAGAATCTGTTCAAAGTCATGCATGGAAGTAAATGGAAGGAAAATGGAAGTAAATGGGTTAATAAAAAAAAGTTCTGAATTTTTTCAGGAACTTTTTTTTTTTAAACACAATTTTTTCAATTTTTTATTTTTTTTTAAATGTTTTATTTATTTCTAGAAGAGAGAGAGAGAGAGACAGCGTGAGCAGGGGGGGGTCAGAGAGAGGGAGGGAGTCACACACTGAAACAGGCTCCAGGCTCTGAGCTGGCAGTCAGCACAGAGCCTGACGCGGGGCTCGAACCCACGACCCGTGAGATCATGACCTAAGCGAAAGTCGGACGCTTAACCGACTAAGCCACCCAGGCGCCCCATTCAGGAACATTTTTTTATCCTTTATATTTTATTAAAAATAGACAAAACCATTGTCTCAAGCTTAGCGAGATTTAGGGTTATATCTGAGAGGCTTTTTCCTTTCTTGTATTTATATGCTACGCATACTCACGTATTTGAATAAAGAATAATTTTATTCTTGGGGTGTCTGGATGGCTCAGTCAGTTAAGGGTCCAACTCTTGATTTTGGCTCAGGTCGTGATCTCAGGGTTATAGGATCAAACTCCATGTTGGGCCCCACGCTGAGTGTGGAGCCTGCTTAATATTCTTTCTGTCACTACCTCTGAATAATTTCAAAATTAATTATTAATTAATTATGTTAAGGAAAGAATAATTTGATGGTTGTAAAAAGTAACTAAATATATTATATTACAGAAACTAAAATGGTGATCTAATGTAATGACAATACATCTGCAATAACAAAACTTTCAGAGAGGAATTTTGAACAGAAGAAAACATGAAATCTCAGATGAATGACAGGAAGAAGAAAGAATTTAATATTTATTGGGAAGTGGGAAGAAGGTGCTTCTAATTTCACAAGAGCAAAGATATTTTTGTTTTCATTAAGCTGTGCCACGAGTCTTCACTTCCTCATTTATAGAGATGGTCCCTCCTGGCTGACTACTTTGGTTCATCGTATGCATTACTCTTTGAGTTTTCCCTTGACTTGAAATCACCTGGAATGGTTTTTATTTTTCATGCTTTCATATAATAATGAAACCTTAGAACGTAACTAGGTAAAGTGTGATTGCTAAAATCTCTGTCTTTTCCTTTAGAGTTCTATTAATTTATTTGAAGCAATTAACATATTGGTTCTTAAGCCAAAGGATTATAAGACATTAACACTGAACGGAAATGAAACAAAGAGTCAAAAAGTGAGCTATTGGAACAGACCCCAGTCCTGTTATCCGGGCCAGTTACACTTCTTGGGAAGCCTAGGAAGAGACAGATCCCAGGAGCAAAGCTCTTCATTCTTGGGTGATCA
Source organism: Proteles cristata cristata (assembly GCA_017311185.1). Lineage (NCBI taxonomy): Eukaryota > Metazoa > Chordata > Mammalia > Carnivora > Hyaenidae > Proteles > Proteles cristata. The sequence continues at coordinate 61,071 of JAESUZ010002826.1, forward strand.
GTCCACCTGGAGGCAAGCCAGAAAGGAGACCTGGACAATGAGACCTTTGTGCTGTCTACAGCAGATCTGAAGCTCAGAGGGAGCCTTGCAGCCATGCCCAGGGCTGAACACATCATCCATGAGTAAATTAAATAAGAAAGCCCAAAAATCACTAGCAAGAACAACATTACTGCACCTCCCCCAGGAGCAGACAGAGACCAAAATGTAGTACTTAGAATAAATAGGTGACCCACTTCTTTTTTTTTTTAATTTTTTTGTTTTATTTATTTTTAGGAGAGAGAGAGAGAGAGACAGCGTGAGCAGGGGAGGGTCAGAGAGAGAGGGAGTCACAGGCTGAAACAGGCTCCAGGCTCTGAGCTGGCAGTCAGCACAGAGTATGACGCGGGGCTCGAACCCATGAACCGCGAGATCATGACCTAAGCGAAAGTCGGACGCTTAACCGACTAAGCCACCCAGGCGCCCCAATAAGTGACCCACTTCTAATCACTCACAAGGAGGAGCAAAAAGAAATGTCAGTTATTGTTTTGGAGGACAAAGCAATCATCTTACAAGAGGCTAAGATCTTAAAGCAAGAATGTTAATATACTTGGTATTGCCAAGTTCAAGAGTTTCTCCTCAGTCTTTTCTGAAGAAGACACCTGCTGCTTTACCAAGGTCTTATTTCCAAGGCAGGTGTGGAGACATTCACTCCTTCCTGGGATATGATTCTACTCTCAATACTGTGAAATCCTGCTTTTCTAGAGTCCATAAACCTGGTTCTAGAGCCTGGTTCTGGAAATCTAAGTAGTGGAGACATGTAGGAAAACTTATCAGAAGAATAAAGTTCAGGAAAGAATGGGATAAGTAGATCTTATGAGTATTTACCTCGTTTATATAAATTGATTGCTATCATGAATTCAGAAAGTAATGAAATGTTTTTAATATACAATGTTGGATTTTCAAATAAAGAAATAATAAAAAAACTGAAAGTAATTGACCAGACTAGGCAGAGATATATTAGCAAATGTATTCATTTCTTTTAGAAAAAATATCTGGATTTCTGTTGTCTCAAAATTCTGCCCTCCAGTGGCTCTGTTAATTTTACTCATACATGTCTAACACATATGGCCAATTTGTCTTACACAAATTCATAGCAATTTCGGTAAATAAGAAAAATCCTCAATTTAACCAGTGAATTATTGAGTCAAATATTTTGGCCATGTGTGACAATGCACATATCTTCTAATGCAGCAAACTTGTTTCACTAAAATAAGCCAAATTATAGAAAATGAAGTTCTACATATATTGAAAAATATCAAGCTGTATGCGACACACAATTTATTTTCAGCAAGAAAGCTTTTGACCATTCTGTTCCTATAAAAAGTCCAGTGGGAGAAATTAAATAATTGAACCTGAGGCACTTATTTTTAAACGGAAGAGTGAATTTACCTTCCCAACCATTAATCAACAAGAAGAGGGTGGAACTTTAAAAGAAATAAATTTCCAAAGCAAACCTGAAGATTGAAGTGCTCCCAAACCAGCACTATGATGTTAAAATAAAAATGGCCTTGCTTGTGTGTACTTTGCCTTAGATACCATCTCCCGTAAATGACTTTGGCAAAGCCATCATCGTAAACTGTGACAGTAGGAAATGTGACTCTTCATCTTCTCTCCAGATTATTTTGCTGCAACAATCCACTGTCATCTGAAGACATATTTCATCTCTTGGATGAAGAATGAATCAGAAAGATGTTTCTCTCTTGCCCACATCAGAGTCTATTTAAAATAATACATAAGAGAGACAGAGACAGAGAAGAAAGAGAGAGAGAAAGAAAGAAGGAAAGTGAAAAGGAGAAAGGGTAGTTTAAGAGGAAAAAGCTGAAGAGTGAATGAAAGATGGAGAACTGAAGTATCTAGAAATACGTGTATAAGTAGAAAGAAAAATCATAATTTTGTATGAATGTATCATATGTCTAAATATAAATAAATAATATATGATAGATTTTCGAATAGTAGGCAAAAACCCTGCAAGTTGAATATCAAAAAGAAACAAATATGGGACAAAAGAAATAGTCATGTAACATTCAAATAATTAAAAGGAAACAGCCAGAATTTTAGCTGGATTTAGTTCTTGATTCATTGTCACCTTTCCAGAAATTTCTGACTTCCACAAGAAAAAGATCCTGATCCTTAAGAGAAATACCTCTGATCATTCTCATTCTACCTCTATTTTAAACAAGTGAAATATTTTATATCTCTATTAATTCTCTCTCCCCTTTTCTCATTCTTTGTTAGTTCTTGACTTTGTTCTAGCTCTTCCCCCTCCCCTTTGATTCAATTAAATTACTATTTTTTTCCAGTGAACAGAAGAACTAGCATCAGACTTGGTCAATGAAAAACTTAGAACATCATGGAATACTAAGGTTGTGATGACTGATCATATCAAATATGTAGACTAGATAACAACACTGTCCCAGCATATACTCATATGGCTGACTATTATTAAGAGATCGGGAGATTAGAATGATTTAATCCAAAACAAAAGTTAGGAGAGTTAAAGGCTAGTTATAGTACTGTACTGTAAACTCTGAATGATGTAACTGAATATAACAGTAACTAGAAGATGTTAAGTTGATATTGAAATGAAAAAAATGATATATATCAAATACACATGCAAATGCACTTCAACACATTTAACTGCATGACATAAATATTTGTAAATGAATAATTATGGAAGTTTTGTCAGGAGAGACCCAATTTTTGAAATTGTATTTAAGAATTTGGATTTGCCCATTAGTATCTAAAATAATATCATAAACATGGTCTAATAAATATAATGAATAGAATGCAGGAAAGGAGATGAAAACAAGATCCCAATCTTTATTGGAACATAAGGACTATAAAAGTAGGCCATAAAGATAAATAAAACATTTCAAACATTAGATTTCACTGATGATCCTAATTATAATCCACTACCAGTGGCTTCATCATAATGCCTAATACTTATGGAAATAAAAAGGTTTAGCTTAACTGCAACATTAATATCAAAACAGTCTTTCATTGTTTTTTTTTGTTTTGTTTTGTTTTTTTTTTTTTTTAAATTTCTAGGAGAGAGAGAGAGACAGCGTGAGCAGGGGAGGGTCAGAGAGAGAGGGAGTCACAGACTGAAACAGGCTCCAGGCTCTGAGCTGGCAGTCAGCACAGAGCCCGACGCGGGGCTCGAACCCACGAACCGCGAGATCATGACCTAAGCGAAAGTCGGACGCTTAACCGGCTAAGCCACCCAGGCGCCCCAAAACAGTTTTTCATTGTTTTGAATTTTCACAGCCTTTGAACTAATGAGGTATTCCAGTTCAAAGGCCTTAACTAGAAAGAGAGGAATGAAAAAGTAATCTGCTGTCCTTATACTCCCTATAAAAGATATGGGTATATTGAGTCAATCATTTAGGTAAATCCATCCTGTCTAGTTTTCTAAGGAGACTGTACATTGATTTATATAAAATACAAAAGTTTCTTCTGTTTCAGTCCTATTCAAGAACTGCTTACTGTAGCCTCTGTTTGATTCTATGGGCTATCCCATATCTTTCCCATAAATTACTTTGTTTTGCTAAAGATAGTCTGATCTGTTTCTGTAACTTGTAAACAAATAATTCAAAAAGACACAGACACTATTTATTAGTTATCATTGATCTAAGGACTGCTAGAAGAGTTGTCATCATAGATCTGTATAAGCAATTTGCTTGGGGAAATCAATGCACTGCTGTGCCTCAGGCATAAAATCAGATTAAACAGCAAGCTGGTGGGAGAGTGAATGATCTTTTTATCCTTTCTTGAATTATGATGGTAAACAAACAATCAATTTTCTTATCAAATGACTATATAAGACAGCTTCTATAAATCTATTATTTTATTGATATGAATTTTCTTGTAGAATTCCACAGTAAGCCACAAGTATGAATACAATTTGTGAGCTCTTGGAAGGTAAATATAAATACTGCACAGAATTCATACCTAATACCTTCAGCTCTCACTTCAAGCCTTCAATATTCTCCCACCTATCTTCATTCCCAGTAGACAACTATGTTTGTTATTTCATCGTGAAAGCAGAAGTGAAGAGAGGGCATTTCTAGAAGATCTTGTTAGTCCATTTACCCATCTACTATTTGTCCCCATATATTCTACCATTTATTCTATTACTTTGGCTCAGCTATTCATGTTCTTCCTTTTAAGTGTTAGATCTCAGACCCTCTCCTATCCTTCAGGTCACCACTCCAGCAATGCTTTTCTCTATGGCTGCAGCATCGATTTTTCCCTTTTCTATTTCTGCCATCTACAACCAAAGACAAAGCCAAAAAACATTCACTTGACTTGATTTTCCCCAGCAATCACTAATTCATTTCTTTACTTCACTTTATAGAAATCTCCTCCAAAATAGTTTCCATTACTTGCTATTCATGTTGCTTTTCTTCAGTCCTTTCCTGAACCACTTCTGTTTAAGCTTTTGACCACATCACCTCCACTGACACTCTTCTTGTCAATGTCACCAATGGTCATCTGTTTCTAATACCTATTGGGCAGCTCTCCATCCTTCTCATTTGCAATCTATCAGCAGAACTTAATACAATTCATCAGTTTCCCAGCTATGCACTTTCTTTGCCCATCTCATGAGAACCCCTCTCCTCCTTCAATAACACTCCTTTCATCTCTCAGTCTTATATTTGTCTCCTTGCTTTGACTTCACATTGGTAAGCTCCAAGACTGAGTCTGGATCCTTTATCTTTCTATACATAACATTTCCTTTTGTGATACAAACAGTGTCATTGTTTATTTATTTATTTTTAAATGTTTTAATGTTTATTTATTTTTGAGAGTGATAGAGTGCACAACCAGAAGAGGGACAGAAAGATGGGGGGGGAGGGGACACCAAATTCAAAGTAGGCTCCAGGCTATGAGATGTCAACACAGAGCCTGACATGGGGCTCAAACCCACGAACCCTGAGATCATGACCTGAGCTGAAGTCAGACATTTAACCGATTGAGCCACACAGACAGCCCAGCTTCATTGTTTTAAATATAATATACACTTATATGATTACCACACATATATCTCTTGTGTGGTACTTTGCCCAGAACTCAAATTGGGATGTCCAATTGCTTCTTGTGAATTTATACTGGAATATCTAATAGAGACGTCAACCTAAAATGACAACAACTGTACGTATGGACTTTATTCCCAAACTTACCTCTTCACAGTCCTCCCTATTTCATTTAATATGAACTCTTCTTTTTTTTCTTAATCTCAGATTTTGAGAGACATAATTGGTTCATCTTCCTGTCATATCCTATATTTTATATTAATTTCATAATCTTGAGTTATTCTTATTTTATCACTTCATCTATCATCCAAGGCCAAGACACCAAAATTTCCATATTGCTTTAATAGTTTTCTAATTAGTTTCCCTATACATATCTACCTTCTCTTTCTGTTCTCAACATAATGCCTACAGTAAACCTGTTAAGACGTATATCTAATGTCACAGGTTGGACTTCTTAGTAAATGAATTCTGAGATGGGATTCACCATGCAGTATGATTATCGAGGTGTATACTTCACATTAATACCTGTGCTAAGAGAGAAAAGCAGCAAAGTGAGCAGAGGGAGAAGGCAAGTGTAAGGAAGACACAGTGACAGCCAACCCCTCTAGAAACTCTGGATCTGGAAAGACCTTTTAGAGTTATCCCAAAGTGTCTCACATTGATGCTAGAGAGAAATTCTTTTGGGCTGCTCCTTGAGAAGGGCATGAACTTGGTCAAAGAAACACTCTGAAGCTCTAAAAACTATAAAGTATCTTCAAGGTAAAGGATGCCAGCATGTCAGTAGTAGCCCTGTAGCTGGGGCAACAAGACCTTCATTAGAGTGTGATATGGTGTGAACATCACAATGCCCAGCACATTTTCATCTAATGACTTTTCACTTCCTCAGTATTGAAGCCATAGGACTTACAATGGTTTTCAATATCATACAAAATCTGGACCTGCATTGGACTTCGGCATCCTGTGCCATGGTTCATCAGATCACTCACACCACTGTAGGTATGTTGTCCTCTGCTCTTGTTCCAGCACATCAAACATGCTTCCACCTGACGGGCACTGTGATTCCTCTTCCCCCTCTCCTACTTCAGCTGCTCTCCCAAGTTCCTCATCACCTTCACCATTTTACTCAATATCATGCTCATTGTATTCAAGATTATGACCACTCAGCTTTAGCTTTCCCTCTCCCATGTTTTATGTCTATACACGTGCACACACACACACACACACACACACACACACACACACAATTTTGTGCATTGCGTTCTTATTGTACTAGAGTGTACACTCTAGGATGGCACACACTTCTTTGTTTGTTTCTTATTCTTTTCGCCATTACCAGTCACTGTAATAGAGACTTCCACCACTAAGTCATCATTCAACAAAATATTAAAGTAATGTATAAGCCTATTGAAAAAAATCTAGTCCAAAATATCATACATAGGAAACAAACAGAAATATGAAATGAGATTTTCCATATCCTCTTGTAGAATTTCATTCTTTTCTACCAGTTCACTTAGATGGACTCATTTGTGTGGTAAATTAAAGTTAATTATCTTTGCAATTTTATTTTAAAAAACAGCATAAACTAATTCATGAACAACATTTTTTAAACATTTTTTTAAAATGTTTTATTTATTTCTAGGAGAGAGAGAGTGAGAGACAGTGTGAGCAGAGGAGGGTCAGAGAGAGAGGGAGTCACAGACTGAAACAGGCTCCAGGCTCTGAGCCGGCAGTCAGCACAGAGTCCGACACGGGGCTCAAGCCCAAGAAACCTCGAGATCATGACCTAAGCAAAAGTCGGACGCTTAACCGACTAAGCCAACCAGGCGCCCCATGAACAACATTTTTTAATTCTTACTATGAGCAAGGTACTTTGAAAGACACTCAGAGGGGGAATATTATTGCCTTCTCCTGATGTCTTTATCATCAACAATAATAGTTGTAGTAAGGTTGGGGGCCATATAAGTCGCTTATTCACAACACTGAGAAGTATGTTAATAAAAACATAGGCTGAAGTATGGATGGAAAGATAGGTGAAAAACTAGATGGGAGAGAGAGAGGAAATAGATCAGTAGATAGATAGATGATAAAAAGGGAAATAGAAATATATGTGATGGAATGTTATTGCACTCAAGTTTTCACTTTAAAATGAATGATTAGTTTTTCATGTTCCTCTAAAATAAATAATAAATAATCTAGTTTTTGAAATCAGTGAATGCACAGTTCCTAAAGAAAGAAGGCAAAAGGTAATGATTTCAACAAAACTTTAAAAATTTAATTTCATGCTTAAAAACTGACTGCATATGACTAGAATATAGAATTTGGATTTCTGGTTGTAAATGGAAATTACTATTAGCCTCCAGTAAGGATTATTCCAATAACTACAACAACATCTATGAATGTGAGAAATATGTGGAACACTCACCACACAGAAGAACACACACATTTGCACACAAACTAACTTTTGCATTTGACATATATATAGATTCTAGGATGCAGTTAAACTAACTATAAGAGCCACAGATCTTGAAAGGACAATTTTAAGTTCACCATAGCTAAGCCTTTAAAAACAAAGCAAATCAATAAACTTGCAGAATGAGAAAATCTCATTGTCTTTCTCTCCAACTCTTTATTTTGAATTAGAAACTCTGGAGCTATAGCACTCAGGAAATAGAAAAAGTATATAGCCATCACCCAGATATGTGGGAGCTTCTTTTTGAAGTAGCCAGAATATGTTGAGCTCACTTCCTATAACAAATTGCTATGTAATGGCTTTCACATCTATGGTACTGGTAAAGAAAATTGTGTAGCTCTGTGCTGAATGGATACGTATTTTATAGAGTAATGGAAGAATGGCCTTGCTATTGAGTAAGGTGACCTGGATAACCATGCTTAAGGAGGACAAGCCGTCACTGAAATCACTCTTACCTCATAGACCAAATGTGTTGCATAATAAATTATGATTCATTATTTATCTTTTAATTGGCCTCAGAAATGCAAAGCTAACCAGACTCTCCACTAAAAAATAATATTTTTTCCTTATTTTTCCTTTGTTTTATGGCTAAAAGTTGGTTAAGAATAAGGTAGAAGGACACAGCCTTGGAAAGGAGTGAAAGTGTATTGATGAATACTTTTTCCAAAACATGGGGTCTGGAATAAGAGATTTTATTCTAATTCTGTGGCCTCCTTTACTTCCTTACTTTCTTGTGTGAAAACAAGTTAGTATCCTTGCAGCTCAGATTCCTCATCTGTGATACAAGCAAAATAATTACACTTAACACTTTGGGATGTTAGAAGATTAAAGATACTAATGAATGTTATGTGCTTTGGACAGTTTTTATAATTGATAAGCTTTCATCAAATGTTTATGTCCCAAATGTAAGATGCTGTAGGGATGAAAAACATTCCTCCTTGGTTAAGTGGAGCTCCATGAGGAAGTGGGATAGATTCCATGGACAAGAATCATGTTTCAACTGTAGGAACAAGATGGCGACTTAAGAAACACTCATATAAATGAGAGTAGGAAGACATGATGGAGAAAATGAGTCACTACATGATAGAACTAGAAGAGGAGGGGAGAACATGAGAATTCTGATATGTCTCTCAGCATTTTGCCTGAGGGGTACCAACAAAGATGATAGACATATGCAGTTGGATACAAGGTTGAAATAAGCAGAGCTCAGAGCAAGTCTTTGATCATGCTCATTTTCTCTCCAAAAACAACTAATCCATCTGGCCTCAAGTCAGTCAGTCCTATCAGTTTCTTTCAGTAAATTTGAACTCTCTAAGCTTATTCCTGCCACTGAGCAATGGGATTTGCTCTTGCCAGTCTCTAGAATTTTGCCTTTTCAGTCTTGGAATGGCTCTTTCTTGTCAGTTAGGTCTTAAGTCAAAGTGTCCCTAACTGTGGCTTTGCCTGCCCTTATTACATAATGATGTCTGTCTTTGTATCTTCTCATCCTTTTAGATTCTCTGCCTTTAACTTACTGCTATTTTGTTTATTTATTTTTTTTACAGAACCATGGAGAAAAAATAACCAGGTCACATTAAACCATTAGTTTGTGATAAAGCCCGCATTCTTGTGGTACCACAAGATATGCTCCATTCCATGACAAATTTGAAGCAGGCTATGAAGTCAACTGATGAGACTTTGTATTTTTTTTCCTTTTTACAACAAACATAGATTTTGACTGTGTGTGACTGGAATGTTATAGAATCCCTGCTTGTTTCACATGGTTTGAAAAAAGTATATTATCTTTCTAGGACTACTTTTCTGTCTTTAAAAACAAACAAACAAACAAGCAAGCAAACTTACCTGACCGATTAGAATTGAACTTTAATACAGTTTTTTTTTTTAAGGAAGAGAGAACAATTATATGTTTTCGCCATTCTTATTTTGAAACGAACTTTTAAGGAGAACAGCATGTTAGTTCTGAATGATTTTGCACAGGTTTTAAAGAAACCTGTTAAGATAAGGATTTATAAATTTAAAATTTGTTTCCCTGATGTCTGCAAAAGTGATCTTAAACTAACCTCATGCATTTTAAACAGATATTTAGCCCCAAAATGCTGTTTGGGAATGTACAGAAATTTATTTTTGCATTGCTGTTTTTGTCTCCAGGATAAAGCTTTATTAGAGAAATAACCCAACTTTATTTAATATTGTGTCCCATAAAATAGGAACTCCTCACGCATATTTTTAAATGTTATTTATTTGTTTTGAGAGGGGATAGGGGCAGAGAGGGAAGGAAGGAAGGAATCCTAAATGGGCTCTGTGCTGACAGTGCAGACCCTGGTATGAGGCTCCAACTGAAGTACTGTGAGATCATAACCTGAGACAAAACCAACAGTCGGACATTTACCTGACTGAGCCACCCACGTGTTACAGATATATTTTTTTGAATAAACAAATGAATAAGTAGGGCAAAAAAGCATGGTCACTATATTAAAAATAAAATGAAAGATAACATAAGCAAAAGTAAGATATAAGGCAAAATGAATTATACAATAAATAAAACAAGTGAAATGAGAAACAATAACCAGAAAAATGTAAATTACATTAGATTTTGAATCATGTTCAAGAAGGCTACTTGCAAACCTGATGGAATCGTTAATGGAAGAATAAGACTCTCATTCAAGTTGTCTAGGAAAAGTTTAACAACTACCCCCTCTAAAGAGTGGCATTGACAATGGCGGCCAAGATCTACTTAAGAAGGAGGCCTCGAGGGGCACCTGGGTGGCTTGTCGGTTAAGCCTCCAACTTCGGCTCACGGTTCGTGCGTTCAAGCCCAGTCGGGCTCTGTGCAGACTGCCAGCTCGAAGCCTGGAGCCTGTTTCAGAATCTGTGTCTCCCTCTGTCTGTGACCTTCCCCGAGCTCGCTGTCTCTCTCTCTCTCTCAGAAATAAAGCATTAAAACAAAAGAAGAAGAAGGAGGCCTAGAAGAATTAAATTATTGAAAACAAAGAACCTCAGAGAAGTGAGCTGAGAATCCTTTGCTGTCTTTACGTTGGCAGAAGCTCCGATGCAAATCTGGTCTAGGAGGGTCCCTAGGTGCTCCTGTATCTCTCCCGACTGCCTCAGATGCATTCTCATCTTGCCTTCTCTCCAGACATGCTTGCCAGTGTGGAGGTCTGTGTTCTGATGATCCATTCTAACATCTGTTTCAGACATGCTTATGGAGGGCTTTTTTTTTTTCCATTTTTGCCGTCTGAAAAAAGTAAACAATTGTTTTTACTTGATTATCCCTATTTTCATCTGTTTGAAAACAATTTGGAATTATTTACTGCCAAGGAGAGAGAACTGTGAAAGACTCATTCTGTTTCTCGAATCTTGTTTTTCTTTTCTTTTAGAATGTTTCATTAAAAATTATTTTCAAAGTGTTAATTGCTATAATTTCACTTCATCACATTCCACCCATATGTTCAAGGTAATAAATTTTATAGATTATTGTCTGTTGGAATAGCCACCTTTCCCGCTACTCCAGAGCATAACTAAAATATGGAACAGACTAGATCATCCTACTGTTTTTTGCTACTTCTTTTAATTCAAGGATTCAAAAATATAAATGTATTCAAAAAAGGAAGTTATACATCTATAGCATGTGAATGTAACAATTCTCCTTTCTTTTTTAAAAAAAATAATATTTATTTTTTGAGAGAGAGAGAGAGCAAGTGGAGGAAGGGCAGAGAGAGAGGGAGACACAAATTTCAAAGCAGGCTCTAAGCTCTGAGCTGTCAGCACAGAGCCCGACGTGGGGCTTGAACTCACAAACTGCAAGATCATGACCTGAGCCGAAGTCAGGCAATTAATTGACTGAACCACCCGGGCACCCCAACAATTCTCCTTTCTTAAAATTTCAGTCTGGATCTCCTTTTTCCTTCATCACTTTGGCTTGAGTCAGGTCGATATTCTTTTGTAGTTTCCTGCCAGGTTTCCCAGAGTATTCCCTGGGACCCAGGTACCAAAAGCCTCACCTCTGGGTATGTCTCAATCTTATTCAGTTCCATCATCCCATAAATATCCTCAGCATAGGGGTGCACGAGTGGCTCAGATGGCTAAGCATCTGACACTTGATTTCCGCTGAGGTCATGATCTCACAGGTTTGTGAGAGAGAGCCCCATATTGGGCTCTGCACTGAGCATGGAGCCTTTTCCAGATTCTCTCTCTCCCTCTCTCTCTCTCTGTCTGTCTCTGCTCCCCCCCACCCCTCACTCTCATAATAAATAAATAAACTTTAAAAATAAAGGATCCTCACCATATGACAGCTTCTAACTTGTTTGGCAATGTACCACTCATACCTTTGGTTTTAGCAAATGGAGATGGCAAGAAATAAAATTTAACAAACAAAAACTAATTTCTCAAACACTGAGATTGCTTTTCTTTCCTTTTTAAAAGTGATATTTTTAAGCCCTTAGACTGTATTTTTCTAGATCCCCACAATTAAAGCTACAGTGTTTTATCCTATAAGTAGTATCTTCATGTAAATCAGACAAGCAGATTATACTGAAGTATACACTTTATCAGCAGGATAAATATGTGTTTAATCAAATCAAATTGCTTTGGATTGGTCTGAACCTGTATTTATGGTAATGATTTGGATGTTTCATGTGAAAGATAGGGAAACTACTTAATGGAAGGTTGTTTTCTCCTCCTGAAAATTCATTTGTTGTGTTCAATATTCTCAAACTTTTATATCGTGTATGAATATTTAGTAAACTATACGTTTGCTTAAAGAATCACTCATGTAAAACATCTTTGGTAATTTGATTTAGAAAAAAAAATGTTTTGAAAAAGCCAAAAATATGGTACCAAAATATGCTTGCATTGTTTTTGTTGAATTTGTAACTGTAAGTATCTGCAATATGTCAGTAGGACATGTTTGAATATCACTGCCAAGTTTTCATAGCCTACTAATTTTGTGAGTCACAAATATCACACTATCAATTAAATCCTTCAAAATAGGAAGATTTCAATCAATATCTTGAGTCCCTACAATTTTAATTTTTAATTGAATCAGAGAAAATAATTATGATTTATAGACACCCTCAGATTTAGCATTTGCAAGATAAATATATCTCACAAATGAATATGGGACTTTTCCAATGTCAAATAGTGATCTCCTCACAAACTCTACATTTTTCTTATTTGGGGGAAGAATAAATTCTTGTAGAAAAATTTGATAACAGGCATCGTGTCATTACCAAAATATATACCTAATAGTGTCTTGATCTATGACTTGATCTATGCCTTTTGTCTAACATCTGGTAAGTCACCTTTGTGTACTTGTTCAGGTTTCATAGTCTACAGTTGCAAGAGCTCAAGTCTCTCTGGAACTTGGTTGAGTCATTCAACCACTCTCTGCTTCTGTTCCCTTGCAAACAAACAAACAAAGTCAGAATAATGATAATACCCATTTTATTGTATTATTATGAAGATTAGATAATATAATATGTGCAGAGCACTTAGAGCAGTGCCTGTAAATAGCAAGTAATTTATGAGTATAGTTATCATTGTATTCTCTATCTCAGTGTTCCAGGTCAGGCCTTTATCAGGTCTTACTAAAGTTGCAACAGGGGCGGCTGGGTGGCTCAGTTGGTTGAGTGTTTGATTTAGGCTCAGGTCATGATCTCTGGTCCTTGGGTTTGAGTCCAGCGTCGGGGCTCTGTACTCACAGCTCACAGCCTGGAGCCTGCTCTGTGTCTCCCTCTCTCTCTGCCCTTCCCCTCTCTCTGCTTGTGCTCTCTCTGTGCTTCAAAATTAAACATTAAAAAATTTAAGAAATAATAAATAATTTAAATATAATAAAAATAAAGTTGCAACAGTAATTGCCCAATGGATCTTTCTGCTTCCAGTATTAAGAAATTCTGCTCCTATAAGTAACTCACGATTTAATATTTTAGAAATTAAAATTCAAGTATATTACTTAAATTCAAGTAAATGATTAAAAACTTTAAACAGTTGATTGAAAAGAGTAATTTTCTTTCAAGAACAAAGCCTTAGAATAAAATTTTGTTTAAAAAGATAACTTTGTGTTATGTTACCAGTGCATTAATTTCCACTGATGTTACTAAATAGCTATGAGCCCATGGACAAACAATTCGATTTCCTCAAGAAATTGTGTCTTTTTAAAGAATGGATAGTTAAGGCCTGCTTCCCAGATTTATGAGTATTAATAAACTTATGAACTTTTAAAATAAAACTCAAAGCTAGTTTTCTTTTAATCAGCACTTAATGACTTTATGTAACTATTATTACTGTTGCAATTGCAGTGTGATTATAACATGTACATTTTCCACCAAACACTATGTTGACTTGCTAGGACTTGTTTGTTTATATATTAAATTTGTATCAGGAAAGTGGCTGTTGTGTTGTGTTGCACAAGACCAACTGCCCTGTGATATTAATATATCTATTAATATTGTTATATTTTATAATTTACATATGCCTTATATTTGTGATTCTGGAAAATATAGTTGTGCAGTAAGTACCATAATTTTGGTATAGCACAAATGAACTGAAAAGAAAACTTAAAATGAAGATCATTGATGGAAGGAAGAATAAATTTCTCTGAAGAACTTTCTTTTTTAAAAAAATGTTTGTTTATTTTTGAGAGAGAGAGAGAGAGAGACCACACACACATAGGGGAGGGGAAGAGAGCAAGGGAGACACAGAATCTGAAGCAGGCTCCAGGAGATTTGAGCTGTCAGCACAGATCTCCCATGTGGGGCTTGGGCCCCTGAGCTGTGAGATCATAACCTGAGCCAATGTAGATGGTTCACAGACTGAGCCACCCAGGGGCCCCTGGAGAATTGTTTTAGAGTTAAATTATATCATAATTGTTATGATTCATGCCACTTAAGATATTCACAGCCAGAGTTTTTAAATTTTTTTTTTAATGTTTTATTTATTTCTAGGAGAGAGAGAGAGACAGCGTGAGCAGGGGAGGGTCAGAGAGAGAGGGAGTCACAGACTGAAACAGGCTCCAGGCTCTGAGCTGGCAGTCAGCACAGAGCCCGACGCGGGGCTCGAACCCACGAACCGCGAGATCATGACCCAAGCGAAAGTCGGACGCTTAACTGACTAAGCCACCCAGGCGCCCCTCACAGCCAGAGTTTTTAGTTCAACTCAATCTATAATTTTTTTCTGTATTTTAGAAATAAAAAGATAATTTAAGAATTATATTTATTTACCATAGTAATATATTTATCAATGTGTTAGTGTCTTCACTATCAATACATTTGTGAAACAAACATATATGTGTGTTTATATATGTATATTTAGCAAAAGCAAATAGATTTGTCTTTAATGAATCTAGAAGGTTGTTACAAATTTGTGTGATACATGCATTGATTTGTTGTCTAGTGAAGATCTTTTTAGAATTAAAAATTAGGGGGTACCTGGCTGGCTAGTTGGTAGAGTGTGCAACTCTTGATCTTGGGGTTATGAGTTCAAGCCCCACGTTGGGTGTAGGGCTTACTCATGAATAAAATCTTTAAAAAAAAATAAAAGAATGTTAAGCAAATTATGTTAGATCTTTTAAATAGTAATCTCACCTAAGTATGCTACATCAAAACAATCCTTTTAATGTTCCTTAATATGATTACCAATAGATACTGAACTGAAGAGACCTCACTCAAGGTCCAACCTTTACTCTTAGACTACTGAGACTGTTATTAAGGGAAAAAAATGTCTGGCACTCTGAGTTTCTTCACTGAATACCACCAGTATTATCTTATTCATATCATACACAAGAAGGGGCACTGCAACTTTGTAAGAGTGATTTATTTCTTTCAAACCAAAAAGGAAGAGACAAAATGTACCTCTTACAACATTAAGAGCACCTTTCAAAGCATTTCCTATTTTAAGGGAGAGTGGGAAAATTCAGTAATGTAAATTCAAGAAGTGATAATATAGTTTTCTATTTTCTTTTCTTTTTTTTCTTTTAAGATTTACAAAGTCTAAACATTACCTTTTAATTTCCCTCTGAAAACACCCATCATGTAGTAGCTCCAAAGCCAGCACTGAATTTAGTAATGTTTTGGGGAAGACCACTTCCAGTGTCTTTTTGTCTTTTCAGTGCTGAATAATACTAGTAGGTGGGTCATCGTTCTGAAGATGACAATGAAAGAAGTGTTACTGAACAGAAGGGCTCTTTCTTAGGACATGTTCAACATGTTACGTTTGTTAACTGGTTATTTCTTATGTAAAAAGTAATGAACCTGATAAACTTGATTGCATGGAATGGAAAAATCTGTGGATGTTCTTTGCATATCATGGTCTAGACACTGCATCATGTATCTAGTTGCATCCAAGAGGTTTAAAGTAAAATCTGGAGAAATCTGTGGCAGGCAGAAACATGATCAACAAGATACAAAGACATTTCACGGTAGCTTTTTCCTGACCATCTCTGTTATCACCATCAAAATGGAAGTTGTTTTTGAATAAAGAGCTAGACTCAGTGGTGTTGTACCTTCTTTTTCTGCCCTTGTCCTCATTGGCCTGGAAAATTTACCCTTTTCAGGGTGTTTTATATCCATCATGATTTTTGTGTCAAATAACTATGTGAATCAGACATTGTAGTGCCTGCCTCCTGGTATTCTTAACTCGAGATGGTCCCAGAAAGGTTACAATGGCCCATACAAGCAATAGCTTAAATATGGGAAATGATGTCATATAACTCCTAAGGCAAAGGTGTAAAAGATATTGAAGCTTCTGCTTCAAATTCTCTTGGATCACTCACTCGAGAAGTTAGCTACCAAGCTATGCAAACATATTAAGCAGTCTGGTGACGAAATCCACATCTGCAGCTAATAATTGAGTCATCCCGGTAATAGCCAGCATCACCTTGTCAGGTATTGTTGTGAGCCCTCTTGGAAGTGAGCTTTCCAGCTCTAATAAGGCTTCAGATGATAAAGGCCTCTGTCCAAATCCTGTCTTCCATCCCAGGAGAAACAGTGACTCAAAACCACCTGTAAACTTCACCCTAATTCCCGCCTACAGAAACTTTGAAACATCATTTTGACATATTGTTTTAAATCACTAAGTGTTTAGGTAATTTATTGCACAACTATAGAAAATGAATCCACGTAGGAAAGAGATGACCATTCCATTTTTTTTTTTCAGATTATTGAACTTAGGTCTGATATAGTAAATCATTTTCTCAATATCAGGGAACCAGTTTGTGATAGCACTGGAGAATTGAGCACAGAGTCACTTTATCTCAGACAAGAACGCTTTACAAAGAGGTAATTGGTGGAAAAAGAGGCCTTTGAAAGGATACTGTGCTGCTTTAATCCCATGCTTCTTTTGTCCCCCACAGTCATGCAATATTGAGAATTGTTAGAGAGATTCTCCATTCCCCTTCATTCTACCCTCTGGTGCTTAAGAATTGCCCAGCACTGAATAGCTTTCTCCTTGAAGGCAGTTCATCAGCATATCTAACTCCAATACTTATGCATCTATTAATCCCTTACTAATTATCAGGGATCTTCACTCCTGGGTAGACAAAGATATATAAATTTCTAGTATTATAATTAATTAATTAAATTAAGAGAGAGACACGGATTGACAGAGTGCAAGCAAGGGAGTGGCAGAGAGAAAGAGGGAGACACAGAACCCAAATAAGGCTCCAGGCTCTGAGCTGTCAGCATAGAGCTTGAGGCAGGGTTCAAACCTATGAACCAGAGCCAAAATTAGATAGATGCTTAACCATTGGGCCACCAAGGTACCCCAGAGTATTATAATTTTAAATGCACCAGGAAACCATGAAACCGATTGAGTCCAGAGAGGTGAGCACATTTCAGAATAGATTATAATCTAAAGTAATTTCCTTTCCTGGTCTCATTATCACAAAAGTGATAGATATATACAAATGTATTGGTAACTATAAAAAATAAGACAACTGTTTGCAAGAGGCTGAAATACTTTAACCCAACTACAATGGAGCTGGAACTGGTTTGAAAAGTAGAGCTTGCAGAGTACCTGTACCCAATCATCAGAAAGTGAAGAGCAAGAACGTGTCAAAGATTAAGCAAAAAAGATGATAGCCATATACATATGCTCAAGTATGAAGCTTGCAGATAAACAGAGACATATCTTTTCTTCCTATTCCATCACCTCCATTTTTCTATGACTTCTGTCACTTGATTTCCAGCCTGCCATGATGCTGTAGGTAGAAAGAGCTTTGCAGAATGCCTAATCTTCTCTATGCCTAGTGAAATGTTTCAGATAAATGATTGCTCACAGAGCAGAAGGAGAATAGATTGTGCATATTTTTTTGAATGCTAAATGAAGTACCAGTAAAAAAGAGTAGCCAATCAATATTCTGTTGGAAAGAAGGAAGGAAAGTGTCAGAGACTCTGGGTCTAGAGTTCTTTCTTGTCTAGAAAGAAAACAGGTCACAGGATTAAAATTCGAGAGATGGATAATATCCAGGAGGAGACAAGAGCCCTGAATAAGGGTCCTTGCTCTGTATTTATTAGGATCAGAATGCCTACAAACATGATGTACGTGCACAAGGAGACAATGAATCTGTGAACATTAACTTATGGGCGTGAGGGAAAGAGGGGTTTGAAGATATATGGTGTTAGAGGTTTAGGTCAATATAAAACTAAATCCTGGTGCTGGGCAGATGGATGTTAATGGCAGACTTGAGGCACCCTGTCTGTTTATCTTTACTAGCCTTGGGGACAAGACAGACAGAGTGTGCAACCTCAGGATCCACAAGGCACCTTTCTTTTGCTAATTAGCTCTGCTCTCCGTGCAAATTCACCCCCACAAAGGCCTATAGCTCTATTTACCTGTTCACCTAATTTGGTCTTTACTTCCTGTGAAAGCAGCTTTCTGCTGTAGTACTAAATGGTGGGGAGGCTGCTTCCACTCTGAATACCTAATCTTGCTTATTTCATATACCTTTGTTCTATACTGGGGCCTGGGCCTCAACCTCTTTATACTTATTTACCTAATCTTGTTTACCCAAACTTGGGTGTGAATATCTTATAGCTTTCTAAGTCTTTATACCTTGTCAACTCATCAGTGCACGCCCAGGGAATTCCTAAGCTAATCCGCCATAGGAAAGAAGGAAGGAGGGAGGGAGCAGGGAGACAGAGGAGACAGGAGAAGGTAAACATCTGTTTAGGTAACCAAAAAGAAAATATAAAAACAGTTCAGTAACATAAGAAGTACATCTAACTATAGATTATAGGCTCTCTCTCCTGGCTAGTTGTATCTTTATAAAAGTCCAATATTTATTTTGATATATTATGTAAATTTGGTACAATATCAGAAAAGCAAATACGTTTAGCAGTTTTGAGGATCAATGATTTCTCTATGCAAATATACTCTGTATTCACATATTGGATATATTGATGTATATGAAAGTATATATTATGCATATACACATTTTTGTATAACCACTGTACAATTAAATATTGCTATCATATTTTAATATGAGGGTCCATATCATCGCATCATGTGCGTACTAAATAGCCATTAAAGTGAAAGTTTGATTTTAATATAATGGTGAATATATTTGGCCATAATTAAGGTATCATTTTGTTGTTAAGTGAGATGTTTTTTAATACTGTTTTTGTATGTACAATTATACTGATCGCTCTTAAATTTATTAATTCAAAAATAAATCTTGGCTTAAATAATTTTTTCCATATGTAAATGAAAATAGTAAAAACTCAAAAAATAATCTGTTGTGCTCAAAATCAAAAGTGATTAAAACAATTAAAATAGGAAACATAACGGGTGCCTTTCTGGCTCATTCGGTTAACCGTCTGACTTCAGCTCAGGTCATGATTGCGTCTGGCTCTGTGCTGACTGCCAGCTCTGAGTCTAGAGCCTGTTTCAGATTCTGTATCTCCCAGTCTCTCTGACCCTTCCCTGTTCAGGCTGACTCTCTCTCTCTCAGAAATAAATAAAACATTTAAAAATATTTTTAAAAATAGGAAACATAATTATTAAAATATGGCTGATTTGTTTTTATCAATGAAACAGAATCCACATTCTTAAATGTGTTTAGAAATTATGTAGAATTTTTAAATGTTACTTTTTTAATTTGTATTTATTTTTGAGAGACAGTGAGTCAGGGGAAGAGAGAGAGAGGAAGACACAGAATCCAAAGTAGGCTCCAGGTTCTGAGCTGTCAGCACAGCCAAACACTGGGTTTGAACCCACGAATTGTGAGATCATGACCTGAGCCAAAGTCAGATGTTTCACTAAGCCACCCAGATACCCCAATTTTAACATTAATTTATTCATGCAAGTGAATAAGCATTCAAAACATGAAGAGGTAATACCTATTTTTACATTTTACAGGTAATGTGAAGATATTAAAAGTTATCTGATGTGCGTATATGTTATTGTTTTCCTCTTAACAACTGCTCCATTTACAGCCTTTCTTTTCCAATCTTAGCTTAAGTCATTACAAAGAAAGTCAGACCACTGCCAAGGGAGAAGTAAATTTATGTTGTTTGGTTTCCAAGGGGTCCAGGACTTTGCATATACCATAGATAAGGAGAAAGTATTGGAGGTTGACAACTTTTCCGCAGCAAATATATTTTCTACACACACACACACACACACACACACACACACCCCACATCTGTGGTAAATGAGGAGTTTGAGCAAAACTAAAAAAAAATTTGAATAAAAGGTGGGCTTTGTGTCTCATTTCTCTCCTTTACCCCTTTTTACATGTGAGCAGAGAACAATGTGTGCTTACATTCTGAGGGAGGAAGCTGGAATATTTGAGAAATGTCATCACATGATGGTAAGATAATGTGCCACTATATTAGTGGGTTCTTTTCCTCAGAGTTTGGGGAGGGTCGCTTATTCTCCAGCCACCATTTCTTCAGATGTCAGACTAGAGATGGCTTTCAGGAGTCAGTCTGCAGATAGGGTGGGCTTACCTCATGAAGGACCTCCCAGTGTCCCATTAGGGCGACTCTAAGCATCCAATTATATGAGAAGAAAAGCTTAAACCTACAAAAGGCTAATTTTAGTTGAATTTTACCTGAAAGGACTAGGAAATAAAATCCCTTCTTATTTATGGAATATATGGCTCAAATTTTTAAAATTTGCTACATATGTTTTAGGGAATAAATTTTGTTTTGTGGTAACAATTTTGGATGTAATATTTTAACTTTTTATTCATGCTAACTAACTGCGTAATTTTACTAAGTTTTTGTTTAATTTCACTAATTTTTAAAAACAATTGGGGTGCCTGGGTGGCTCAGTAGGTTAAGCGTCCGACTTCGGCTCAGGTCATGATCTCACGGATCGCGGGTTCGAGCCCTGCGTCAGGCTCTGTGCTGACAGCAGAGCTCAGAGCCTGGAGCCTGTTTCAGATTCTGTATCTCCCTCCCTCTCTCTGACCCTCCCTTGCCCACGCTGTCTCTCTCTCTCTCTCAGAAATAAATAAAAAACATTAAAAAATAATTTTAAAAACGATTGTCTTTACTTGTGCCATCTTAGTATTAAAGTTGTGTTAGCTGATAATAGTTTTCTATTGTTTGCCTTAAACTTTCTTTTCTATCCTAAAGTTTTAAAGAAATGTTTTGTTGAGGGGCACCTGGGTGGCTCAGTCAGTTGGGTGTCTGACTTTGGCTCAGGTCATGATCTCATGTCTCGTGAGTCCGAGTCCCACGTCGGGCTCTGTGCTGACAGCTCAGAGCCTGGAGACTGCTTCGGATTCTGTATCTCCCTCTCTTTCTGCGCCTACCCCACTCACACTCTGTCTTTTTAATGTTTATTTATTTGAGAGAGAGAGAGAGAGAGAGAGAGTTCTCTCTCTCTCCAAAATAAATAAACATTAAAAAATTTAGAAAAAAATTAGAGAAAAAACATGTTTTGTTTAGGTCAAATGTTTCAAACCTTTATGTTCATGTTATTCATTATATGTCTGCGTATTTTGTGCTATATTACACTTTAAAGTCACACTGACCCTGCACCTGCACTCCAACGAATAGAAACATCCCCTGTGTTTCTAATATAATGAAGTAAATCGAAGAATCCATTTTTTCCTAACATCCTTTATTTTAAATGTTAAAATTGATGTATTCGTTTAAAGGCTTTTCTTTTCCAGGATTGCTATGCTTTTTGAGCGTCAGTTACTACATATTGATCTTCTACCTGAATAACATGCTTATGCCAGAACAATTATAAGCATTATGCTGCATAATTTTCCACCTTCTATAGGCCCTAGACCACGAAAATTACACTTAGTTTGTGGGTCCAATTAAGAAGCAATATGCTTCATTGGATATAATTATGTTAGAAAAGAAACTTTTAATGGTTAAGTTGTAGGAAACAAAATTAATCTCTTCCCTATTACTTGAGTTATATAAGCACTAGTCCAACTCCATCTCACCCATAGAGAGTTATGCATCCCTAAATGCAAATGTATTTTGGGTCAACAATTAAAGACACTGTAAGAAATAATGTGAAAAGCATGAAAATATCATAGAAGTTGTATAAGGTCCCATTTTTTAGTGGGTCTATAACCTTAGCTAGCCACTCCATCTGTTTATTTTCTAGCATCTTTGAGAATCAGCTTATATAAATATGGAGGTCATTTATGAATGAACATACCTTGCAGACGGGAGGATCACTTCATCTCTTTTGCTGGGTGCTCTATAAAGTCAATAGGTTAACTTCTCTTTCAGACTGAAGGTCATGAATGCTCATCAGTAGACAAAGGATGCTTGATAGTAAAGAAAGATAATGAATAAGTAAATGTACTTCCTCAAAGACTGTACACAGAACCTAAACCCACTAGGATTTCCTTAGAAATATCTTAGATTTATTGACATTTGATGAATATATTGTGATATTCTGATCAGTAGACTTGTCCCACAATGAGTCAGTGGAAAAGCGTGAGCTAAGGAATTGAACTTTTTAGAATGCAGCTGAAGATCCAAGCAATTATTAGCCTAGTTTAATTGTTGTGGTTGAGAAAAGCCCCTGAAACTGAAATGATCTTTCTGTTTAGTGTTTAACTGGCCTAATAATCACCTAATCTCATAAGACTGTACCCTGCACTATTGGAAACTGTTTTCTCAACAGTCAAATTAATGTGTATTGACTCAAACTATGTGTAATAAGACTTAATATCAGATTATTAAGAATTACAGAATTTCAATCATGTAAACAAAAGCAATGTTATCTTTTTTCCCCATCAATGATTTTTTTTCCCATTTCTCCAAAGTTAAACTCTAAGTTTCTTTACATAACTTACAAGGTCCTGGATAATACATCCAGAACTCTCCTGTGTCTCCTAACCAGAGCCTCACTGACTGACCCTTAGAACTTTTGAACGTGATCATTCCTGCCTGCCTTAAGTTTTTGGCCATGCTGCTTTCTTAAACCTAGAAGAATCATCTTTTCTCTTTGCATCCTTTATACTCATTATTTAGGCACCACTATATCTAGTTTTTCTGATGTCATACTTTCAAAGAAGCTTGCCCATGTCCGTGGCCTTTCTATTATACATATAAACAGTACTCTAATTTTTTCAGAGTATTTTTGCAAGTACTTTGTGTAAAATATATCATTTAGAGAAAAAGAATTATTTTGGAGGCAGATATAATTTAGAGCATAGTTGAATAAACATCTGTAGTATTTTTGTCAATATTGATTGCATTTTTTATCCCCATCCTACACTAAATTCTAGGAATCTAGGAATAATGTTTGTTTTGCCCAGTGTATCCTTAGTTCTTAGAGGAATACCTTACATAGAGATGACATTTAATAAAATTTAATGGATTAATTCAATTACATATTGAAATAGTATCACATCTTTCTAATTTGCTTATCATGAACATTAATCAAAAATAAGAGAACCCGATTCTACTTAGTTTACCAACATTCAGTCTGTTACATATTGAATACTCCAATTTATGGAGTAGCAGAGGTATTAAAATAATTACTCATAGTATTCCATATGAATTTGTGATAAATGATAACAAGTGAGATACACATTTTACTAACGCCTTGATTGGGCAAAGAAATGACCAGAATGACATTAATGCAAAAAGTACCCAAAACGTTAATGGCTCTTTTGGAAACAGGGATAGAATTGCAAATCAAGTACTCAAGATAGTTATTTTTACTGTTTATACAAATATTTAAACTTAAAATGTCTAACAGAGAATTATTTTTCTGTAAAACTTCCCTTATAGAAAAGTCATTATTAAATTTAAATGAAGATAAATATCAGTGTATGATTAATCCAGTAAATGTTTTTTTTTTCTAATGTAGCTAACTTCCATGGAGAGCAACAATTGACCTAAGGCACTGTCAACATAATTTATATCATGCAATCTAGATTGCAGTTAAGCATCATATTCTAAACATCTTAAAATATACACATTTTTCATTTTGTTACCTTGACCGTGATCAGAGACCACGTCAGTTTAACAGTTAAAATATAGCAGTGATCATGAATCACATGGTTATCAGACAGCCTTCTATACCTATTTGTCCAAAGGAGAATCTATTTTTCGTAGAGCCACATTCCACACACATGGAAAAAAGTCAATCCACTGCCCACATCTGTTAATGAATTTGAAAACACCCAGAAGGAAAAAGAAGGAGATACAGAACTAGGCAGAGACATCCTCAGATATGTTATTTATATGTTATTCAGAGACAATTATTCATTATCATTCATGGTGATGATTTCTGTATTATCTTAATATCAGCTACACAAAATTATGTGTGTATGCAATTTCCTTTAAGCTGGTTACTAAATGTCATAATTAAATGTATATGTTTTGCTAATGTGAAGAGAGCAGTGTTATGTTTTGTATGACGATGTATTTCATTTCTTTTTTTATGGCTATTTTCCTTTTCTCCTTTTAAGTTTATGTATTTTGAGAGAGAATGAGAGAGAACAAGCGAGGAAGGGGCAGAGAGAGAGGGAGGGAATCCCCAGCAAGATCTACACCCCCCACGTGGGGCTAGAACTTACGAATCCTGAGATCATGACCTAAATCAATATCAAGAGTCAGATGCTTAATCGACTGAGCCACCTAGATGCCACATACAGTTATTTTATTTGCTTTATGCATCGGTGCATCTTTTCTCTGGTTTTATATAATGTGATGTTGAAATAGTATTCATTTAAATTCACCGACAGACAGATTATAAAGTAACCCCTGTCAAAATTTTCTTGTAAAGTACTTTAAATATGAAAGGAAAATTGGCATATCTCAGGATGTCTTATTTTAGTAAGAATATAGTTTTTCCCACATGTAAGTTTTAAGTTCCCACTTACATAAACACCTGTTCTGGCTGTTGTTTCCAGTTTAATGAGTTTGGGGAGGTTTATATCTCTAAACTGAGAGTAGTTTTATCATTTTGACATTTAATTTTGTTTCTCTTTTATAAATGTCTTGTAAAAAGAGAGTCACTTAGCATCTGTTTGGTTATCTACCAACATATGTCCCAGTTACCCACTGTGACAAAAAGTACACCCTTCTTAAATCATGGATTGATTCACTCTTTGAGGTGGAGTTCTTAATATCACCAACTTTTAGTGAATATTAATGTAATATGTTATTATGAAAAGAAAGAAATTTCTTTCATTATCTGCCTATAATATATAGGGCATAATATATATAATTATAGAGAGAAAATGTTTATTTTTGTAGTAACATATTTGTTATATATGCATATACATGTAAGCTATCAATTGACTTAGAGAAATGATTACACTTGAATGAATTATTCAAAACATTTAGGGGAGATTCTTCCTTTTGAAAAAAAAAGTTGAGTTGGACATAAATTTAACAGTGATTAGTTTGAATATTATAAAGATCAGGACCATCCTATAAAATCCACTTAAAAGACATTCAAAAATAGGAAACCATCAGACTAACTTCTTTTCCAAATGAGGTACTGAAAAAAATCGCAATCTATAAAATGCATTCAACCTTCATCGAGCCAAACCTCTTTCACTGACACTTATTTATAAGACACTCTGATTTAGAAGTAAGCAAATTGAGGAAAAAAGCTCTAAGGAGAAGGGAATTAATTTTTGGCTAATTTAAGAGGCATTTACATTTCAGGAGCAGCTGTGGTTTGAGTTTTGGGCACAGAAGAGGCATCAAGAAGGCCAACAGCATCAGAGCACAAGTCCTTGCCTCTAGTGTCCAGTGAGGTAACGGCTGGACAGAGTGACACTTCTTTCGGGGCATGTTTTTGGGAGCTTTTTTGTTAATTTTTTCCTTTCTTCTCCATCATGTTTTTGTGTTTTGGGGCTGGTTTCTTGGCCCTATAAACAATTCCATGAGCTGTTTTTGTTGTTTTTTAATGAAATTTTTTCTGCTTAATTTGAAGATCCACTGCCTTTGGCTGCTGTTAAAACCTTGAGAGATACGGAAGAAATAAACAATGAACAAATACATAGGTCATGTACTGTTAGGTGTTTTTGTGGGTTGTACAAAAATAAATCAGTAAGAAGAAACAGAAACTGATGGGGCTACAATTTCAAATAGGGTGGACCCAGAAATATTCATATTTTTAGATGCTTCAGTTTCATAGAAGAAGGCAGCATTTCAAAAGATTTGATAGAAGTTTGGGAATGAGCTCTAAAATAGCTGGAGAAAAAGCCTTCCACATTCAACTCACAGAAGTGGAAAGAGCCTGAGGTAGAAATGCTTTTAGGGTACAAGAGAGGGTTCATGGTATTCAGACTACTTTTCAGATGATAAAAAAAATAGTAAAACAAAAATTATAGTTGCATTATATAAATTTAGTGTAATATTAATCTTTTGTTCAATTAAAATGTCATGACATTCTATTCAATTAATTTTACTTCTGAATAGTAACAAAACTAAAGAAGGAAATTAGAAGTATCAGCACTATAGTTAGTGTAAAGTATCTGTCATAGGCCATAACACAACCTATACATCTTTGACTTCGTTTTGATTGTATACTAATCAGTGTTAACTGAGTCCTTTTTTTTTGTTCATGAAACTTACTCTATTCTGGACCTGGTTTACTTGTAAATTTATATAACCTTCATGTTAAATATTAAAATGCAGAATTATGCATACCTTTTAATTGGTCCAGAACATACTTCAACAATGGTTTAGAAAGCAAGTGTTAAATAAAAAGTGATCTCTGATGTGTTAAGACAAAAGAAGTTATCTTGAAATACCACTTACTCTTGGGGAAATATCAGGCACAGATGAAGGAGTGGTGAGGTATAGAAATTAACTGATGATAGATGAACAGATAAAGTTAATATACATGGTGTCAATATTTAACACTGTTATTAAAATTTAGTAAGTCTTTGATTTTACCAATTTATAGAAAATGGTGATAGGCAGAATTACAAATATTATAACTGACAGCACATATATAGTTTCTGGGTGGTCTCCATTTCTGAGGTTTATGATACAGACAGGAACTGGTGAGGGGATTCTCTTCTGCTCTCTGATTGTCAACTGTCAGTACTGTAGCTCCAGCTGAGACCATGGCTAAACGATAACTACAGTAACATACACACATTACCATTTCCAAGTTCAGGGAAACATAAAACTAAACTCTGACTTTGGGAAAGCCCATGCTTACTTGACTCTTAATTCCCCATGATCATGTGCACTGATAGTTCCAAAGTCCCAACTGTTGAGGTCCTGTCTTTCCAAATTTTTATGCTTGTATATATTATATATGTTATGTTATACTCATCCTTTTGAAATCTGAAGATGACCTTCCCAGCAAAATTGATGCAAACACATATAAGCAAGTTTCTAAGAAAAATTTTCATGGCATTCACATTTAGTCCATCTTATGATTGAATATGAAAACAAGTATATTCTTTTAGTCCATTACACTTCAAAACATTTTAGAAAGCATGAAAGAAAGTGAGATTATTCCTAACTAATCCCCTTAAGTTTTTTCAAGAGCTGTTTTTAATGAAAGTATGATTTTTCTGTCATTTTAAATGCCAACATTTTAAATTATTTTTCATATAAGAAATGACATTACATTAGCATCCCATATATTTTGAATCTTTATGAAGGTGGCAAAAAAAAAAAAATAACAAAAAATGGTGTTGGGTCAAGAAAATGAGAAGATAAGTTGCAAACCAGGAGAAATAGTTGTAAGAGATACATCAGATAAGGGATTGTTATCCAGAGTATACAATGACCTTTCCAATCTCAAAAATAAGAAAACACAGGTGCCTGGGTGGCTTAATCGATTAAGAGACTGACTTTGGCTCAGGTCCTGATATCACAGTTCCTGAGTTCAAGCCCTGCATCAGATTCTCTGCTGTCATCACAGAGCCCACTTTGCATCCTCTGTCCCCCTCTATCTCTTTACCTTTTACCCCCTTCTAAAAATAAATAAACATTAAAAAAAGAACAATCCAATTAAAAAATAGGCCAACAATCTTGATAGACACCCCATCAAAGGAGATATACAGATGGCAAATAAGTATATGAAGAGTTGCTCTATATCATATCCCATTTGGGAAATGCAAATTAAAACAACGAGATACCACTATGTACTTATTAGAATGGCCAAAATCCAGAACACTGTCAATGTCAAAAGTAGGTGAGGATGTGGATCGACAGGTGGGAATGCAAAATGTTACAGCCACTTTGGAAGACAGTTTGGTAGTTTCCTATAAAACTAAATATATCCTTACCACAAGATCCAGCAATAATGTACTTTGGTATTTACCCAAATGGGTGTAAATTTGTGTGGACATGAAAACCTGCCCATGAGTGTTTAGACTTGCTTTGTCATAATTGCCCAAAGTTGAATCAATCAAGATGTCCTTTGGTAGGTAAACAAATAAATAAACTGTGACACATCCAGACAATGGAATATTATTTACCTTAAAAAAATAAGTATTCATCCACATAAAGGCATGCAAGAAACTTAATTGCATTATTAGTGAGTAAAAGAAGCCAATCTGAAAAGACTGAATACTATGTAGTTCCAAGTATATAACACTCTAGAAAAGGCAAAACTATGGAAACAGTAAAAGGATCAGTTTTTGCCAGGAGTTAGGAGGGTGGGAGGAATGAATACATGGAGCACAGAGGACCCATGTAGTCCAGTGAAACTACTCTGTATGGTACAGCAATGATGGAGATAGGTCATTATAAATCTGTCCAAACCCATGGAACATACAATAAGCATGAGCTCTAATGCACACTGTGGGCTTTGTGTGGTAATGATGTGTCAATTTAGGTTCATCATTTGTAACAGATGCACCCTCTGATGGGGGTGTTGATAATGGAGGAAGCTATACATGTGGGGGGG
>JAESUZ010002827.1:0-56886 GCA_017311185.1 Proteles cristata cristata
GGTATCCCACATGCCTTGGTGATCCCTAGGCAGAGCTTGAAGAACCATTTCTTATAATGATGAAGACTCCTAAAAGCCCTGATTCACATGCATTAACACATCTCATCAAACAACTATGGATGGCTGGGGGCATGACTAGATGGATATACATTAGGCTGTGCCTCATGCCTCACAGGGCTCAGCACGTGGACGATGTACAGGACATTTCCGCTGAACCACTATGTCTGCTTTCCTGCACACAGCCCTATTTCTTCTCCACAAGAGACACCTGTACCAACACATGACAGAAATGATATGTCAATCATGAGAAACTTGAGGAATGTGGAAATGGCAGCAGACACATTTCCTTTGCATAGCAATGGTCTGTGGTACCACCACTACACTCTGGCCAACCCAAACCCAACACCAACAAAAATAAGATGAGGATGCTTTGGAAATCAATTCCTACTGCTCTTACCAACATCTTACCAAGTGTTGCAGGTGGGGCATGCATGGAACATGGAAGACAAATCTTCCAGTTAGTGGAGGAGGTCCCCATAGATCCACACTGCCCTGCAGAAGTGACAACTATGTGCATCTGCCAGATAATACCAACACCAAAAGCAGCTGAAACCAAGAGAAAAATGTGTCAGCACCTGCCACCTTCTCTGCCACCAGGATCCAAGAGAGTAGCACCAGTACCTGAAAACTCTGTCCTTGTCACTGGGTACCACCTACAGCTTGGGGTAGTAGATCAAAGAGGTGAAACTACTGTCACCACACATCACTGCCCACGTCTGCGAAAGTCAAATGGCAAGGGTCCTGACCTAGAGGTAATTACAGACTAATGAAGTAGCATTCTCCAGACAGGTAGACATCCATGTCCAGGTTCACCCTGCATCCCTCCTTGACGGTGACTCCAGATGCTCTGTGTTTGGTATATTAAAAACACGCAAAAAGATGAATGCGACTGCTAGGAATTTACCCAAGGGATACAGAAATGCTGATGCATAGGAGCACATGTACCCCAATGTTCATAGCAGCACTCTCCACAATAGCTAAAACATGGAAAGAGCCTAAGTGTCCATCAACAGACGAATGGATCAAGAAGATGTGGTTTATCTATACCATGGAATACTACATGGCAATGAGAAGCAATGAAATCTGGCCATGTGTAGCAACATGGATGGACCTTGAGGGTGTTATGCTGAGCAAAATAAGTCAGGCAGAGAAGGACAAATGCCATATGTTTGCACGTATAGGAGGATTAGGAGGAACTTGACGGAGGAACAAGGGGGAGAAGAAGGGGAGAAATGGTGGGGAAAGGGAGAGAGGCAAACCATGAGAGACTCTTGAATGCTGACAAAAACTGAGGACTGATGGATGGGGGGGATGGGCATGGAGGAGGACACTTGTAGGGATGAGCACTGAGTGTTATGTGGAAACTAATTTGACAATAAACTATTTGTAAAAAAAAAAAAAAAGATGAGTGTGAACAAATGACCTATTCTGCTCCTGGAATCACAGCCACTCCTGGGGAAAAGGTTTGCAATCAGCCCCTCACTTTGACTCCTCTGCTCCTCTCCCTGAGAAAGGAGTCTTCCCTCTTGAGGTGCTGCCAAAGGCCTTGGAGACCTCTGGGGAGTGGAGGATGCCTGGAATCTTCTTGCAGGAGAAAGCTGTGAGGAATAAGTTACTTGTGAATGTCTACAAAGCTCAGGTGTGTTCATCTTAATTCATGGGGAATTATGATTTTAAGCATACTATAGGACAAATTATGTCCAACAGAAAAAAGACGTAGAAATTCACATAATAGGTTTAACGCAAATGTTTTGCTTTCTGGTATAAAACTCCTGGGATGTGTCATGGGACTGTATCAGCTCTAACAGTGACTGGGGACACAACCGGAAACAGCTCCTATAAACACAATTGAAGGACACAGTGTCCAAACTATTTTTACCTAAGGTATAGCTAGAAGGATTCCAGACAACTCAGTTACCAACCAAGACAGGAAGGTGAGGAGTGATGACATTGACTTTATCTGACTACTCTAAATTGCACAGGGCACAAAATATAAAGTTGGAATAATGATGTCATTCTGCATTTTTGAATTTTAACCAATATGGCAGACTGTCTAACGGTAATCTCCTAGCCAGAATCAAGAAAGGAAGACACAGCAGCTACACTGGTCCCACAGAGTTGAGGTCTGGAAGGGGTCACCCATCCCAGGAGAATTGTCTGGAATGTGGGGTCATCCTCTTCTCGTTATTTCTAGAAACACATGGAAAAGCCTTAAGGTACTCAGCCTCTAAGCACTTTGGGCTTCTAAACTTACCACAAAAAGATGACAGGCTGAAAACAGAGAAGTCTGTGGCCTCCTAGGGTAAGCGTGTACACTTGGAAAACAAATAACAGGCAGACATATCACACAACACACAACAGGAGACAAGGCCAGGAGAGCGTGCTGTACAGAAAGATGAGTGTTTCCCAAAAGAGTTACAACTGAGCATGGCCACAGCATTCACCTTGTCCTTGTCTGCATTCTTGGTACAGTCAGAGCTGCTGTACTCACAGAGGTCGCACCAGTTTCTGGATCTGCTAAAGGCCCTAGAAGGAATAGAGGTTTATTCTGATTTTAGTGGACTGTGCAAAATTAAAACAAACCCTCATCTCATTCTTCACAGACCTTCAACTTTTCCCTATACTCAGGTCCCTGACCAGAGGCAGAGGGTATCCCACATGCCTCAGGTGACCCCCATGGATAAGGGGGAGAATCATCCCCTCACCTTAATGCGGACCCCATGGTGCCCTGGTTCATGTTTTTCATAATGAATCAAATAAATGTGGACAGGTTGGGCTCAACTAGCAATTTAGAATTCATCAGTGAAACAGAGGTTTTTTAGTTTACATCATGGGAAATCACCATTTCATTACATATTAAGAATAAACAGGGGCGCTTGGGTGGCTCACTCGGTTGAGTGTCCGACTTCAGCTCGGGTCATGATCTCGCGGTTGGTGGGTTCGAGCCCCGCATCGGGCTCTCTGCTGACAGCTAGCTCAGAGCCTGGAGACTGCTTCTGATTCTGTGTCTCCCTCTCTCTCTCTGACCCTCCCCTGCTCACGCTGTCTCTCTCAAAAATAAATAAATACATAAATAAATAAAGCATTAAAAAAAAAGAATAAATATGAGGACACTTGTGTGGCTCAGTCGGTTAAGCATCCAACTCTTGATTTTGGCTCAGGTCATGATCTGATGGCTTGTGAGTTCGAGCCCAGCATTGGGCTCCTCATTGACAGTGTGGAGCCTAGTTGGGATTCTCTCTCCCCACCTCTCTCTCCATTCTCTCTCAAAATAAATAAACTTAAAAAAAAAAAGAATAAAACAGAATACTGACTTGGTGTATATCAATGAATCCTGAAGATGGGTATGTTTCCTCAGGCTCCAGGTAGAGTGTTCAGCTCTTCTGCTTATCTGTACACTCACTGCCTTCCACATATGAACAGTTATTGTACAACTATTTCTGAATAGAAATGTATTTAGACTAACATTACACTAATTAGAAAAGGAAAACTGGGGATTTAGCAGTGAAACTGCAGAGTTGCACTGATAATATCAGAGGACTAAGCTATATGGAACTTGAATTTATGAAGGGAGGGCTTCGGTTCACAAGAAAATAAAACAAAAATAAAGAATGTTAAAAATAGTAAATGACCTCCTCAAATAAACTAAAATAAAGTCTTCACATTGAGTCAAGGTGGGAAGGAAGATGAGGCCCATGTCCTGTCATCCCCTCCAGGCGCATCTCTTCAGGTGGGGGGAGGCTGGAGGAGGTGGGAAGGTCGGCGGTCAGTGGAGGGGCATGAGCTCCACCAGTCACAGGGACAGGTGCTCCACTGCCTGGAGCAGCAGAGGAGAACACCCTCCTGTCACCCCTTCAGATCTCCTGCTGTCCCTAGTGCTTGTGGTTCTTTCCAGGCCACACACAATTATCACCCACAGGAACAGGCTGTGCAGCAGAAATGAGGCTGCTGCTTGTCACCAGGTGCTCCTTACTTCTCCATGGAGGTTCTGCATCTCTGGTCTTCCAGGCACTGGTTTCTGCCTCGTGTGTCTATATCTTGGATACAGGAAAAAGAATGGACTTCTATAAAAGTTGCAACACCACGTACAACAGCACAGGCGTCATCCCTCAAAACATCCATAAAAACGCAAGTCAGACTACCACACCTGTATTGATCTGGGGGAGAAAAACACATCCACCTTCAGTCATGCCACACTGTGCACCAAAGAAAGAGAAGGAAACAGGAAAACACCCAGTTGTCCTGAGCATTCTTCTCACAAACTGCGATCTGAGAAAGCCAACAATGAAAAGTCCATGCTCAGGGATTCTAAGGGTCATTACTCTCACCCAAATGAGGTGCTAAGGGTTAAGTATGTCAGGCTACCTGGTGTCTGAAGGGGAGCTCTGCCTGCTGCAGCTGTTCTCATGTTTGTTCCATTTGTTGCCTGTGAGTTACAACTGCTCTCATCAGATAAGGCTCAATATAGGGTATGACTTTATATAATCTGCCCATGTTCCCATCAACCTCATATCTGTCCCCTGATACAATTTATTCTTTTTTTTTTTTTTTTTTTTTTGAAAGCAAAAACTTTATATATATATATATACATATATATATATATATTTTTTTTTTTACAAATTGTTATCAAATTGGTTTCCATATGACACCCAGTGCTCATCCCCCCAAGTGCCCTCCTCCATGCCCATCTCCCCCCTCCCCCCCACATCTATCAGTCCTCAGTTTGTTTCTCAGCATTCAATAGTCTCTCATGGTTTGCCTCTCTTCCTTTCCCCACCATTTCCCCCCTTCTTCTCCCCTATGGTCCTCAGTTAAGTTCCTCCTAATCTCCTATACGTGCAAACATATGGTATCTGTCTTTCTCTGCCTGACTTATTTCGCTCAGCATAACACCCTCAAGGTCCATCCATGTTGCTACACAGGCCAGATTTCATTGTTTCTCATTGCCATGGAGTATTCCATCATACAGATAAACCACATATTCTTGATCCATTCGTCCATTGATGGACACTTAGGCTCTTTCCATGTTTTGGCTATTGTGGAGAGTGCTGCTATGAACATTGGGGTACATGTGTTCTTATGCATCAGCATTCCTGTATCCCTTGGGTAAATTCCTAGCAGTGCTATTGCTGGGTCACAGGGGAGTTCTCTTGTTAGTTTCCTGAGGAACCTCCACACTGTTTTCCAGAGGGGCTGCACCAGTTTACATTCCCACCAACGGTGTAGGAGGGTGCCCGTTTCTCCACATCCTCGCCAGCATCTAGAGTTCTCTGATGTGCTCATTTTAGCCACTCTGACCGGCGTGAGGTGGTATCTCAGTGTGGTTTCGATTTGTATTTCCCTGATGAGGAGGGATGCTGAGCATCGTTTCATGTGTCTGTTGGCCATCTGGATGTCCTCTTTGGAGAAGTGTCTGTTCATATCTTCTGCCCATTTCTTCACTGGGTTGTTTGTGTTTCGGATGTGGAGTTTGGTGAGTTCCTTATATATTTTGGGTATTAACCCTTTATCTGATATGTCATTTGCAACTATCTTTTCCCATTCCGTTGGTTGCCTATTAGTTTTCTGGGTTGTTTCCTTGGCTGTGCAGAAGCTTTTAATCTTGATGAGGTCCCAACAGTTTATTTTTGCTCTTGATTCCCTTGCTTTTGGGGATGTGTCAAGTAAGAAGTTGCTGTGGTGGAGGTCAAGGAGGTTGTTTCCTGCTTTCTCCTCTAGGGTGTTGATAGTTTCCTGTCTCACGTTCAGGTCCTTTATCCATTTTGAGTTTATTTTTTGCATGGTGTGAGAAAATGATCTAGTTTCATCCTTCTGCATGTTGCTGTCCAGTTTTCCCAACACCATCTGTTAAAAAGGCTGTCTTTTTTCATTATTCTTAACACATGAAACGCTTTTCACATGATTATAAAGGTACAGTAGGATCAAAGCTACTATTCTATCCTTTCCTAAATACTCATTATTCCATGCCCACAGGGTTCAGAGTTCATAGAACTCCTCCCCCTTTTCAGTCCTTGAGATTGTGAGAAGTGTCTTTGAACATAAAACTCTATTCTCCTTTAACTTATATCCTCACCATGTTTCCCAGGGTTGCAAAGACCAGGACCACTAAATGTCACTATCATGTTGATGGGTATCATTCATCCTATTATACACTGCTTTCCTATAAATTATGACAGTTGACACCACCCCCTAGGAACGTTGGCATAGAAGAAGTTTCCACACAGTCTGCCCATTGCTTGAATTCTGCAAATGTTTAGAAACTTAATCGTTTTGTTCTTTCTAAAACTTACCTTTTTTATCTGCTAATACTCTATGAATATGTCCTCTGAATTTTTGTGTATATTACTATGTTGAGTCTAAACACTGAAAAAAGATTAAAAGCAAAAAATGAACAGAGGTTTCATGAGCTGCTGGTAATTAGTAGCTAAACTCACTTATACTTGTTTATTTCTTCCATAGTAGCTATGTTCAAATTTTACCTGCAGATGCCAGCTGATTCTTCTTTGCCATTAGTTCACAGTGTGTTATTTTCAGCTTCCTAAGACGGGAAAGATGTATACATAGTCAGGAGCAAGGTCCAGAAATTCTGCGTTTTTACATCCCAGCACACTCAAAGGCCTATGCAAATATGCCTTCCCCCACCTCTCCCATAAATGCACAGACTAACAGCACAATCAGGGAAATGAAGTCAACACTCCATTTAAGTTAAAGAAAATTCAGCCTCTGTCTTCTGCCATGTCTCCACTGTCAGAGCTGTCTTTCTATTTATCTGCTTCTACTCCATCATAAAGTCATCAAATAACACTGCACTTTGTGCTTTCCCAGAGTTGGTCGTTTGTTTCAGATGGTGAAGGCTCATTTCAGCAATGTGACAAACCATGTCTGACCAACTGTACCCATTAGGATGAAGCAGGGGATCATCACTAGTCTTACATCTCCATGGGGAGCCCTGATATTCAGTTCAAAAGTTGTACCCTGACACAATCACCCTGAAAGACGACCTTCCAAGATATGGTTTCACCCACATTGCAGCTCACACCCAGACGTCATTAGGGGTCAGGAGTGCAACCCTGCCTCCACCTTCACATATCCTGGTGGAGGGAAAGGCCTTAGAGCAGCAACATCTCCTGAAGTATAACCTGATATAAACTGTCACACAGTATGGGTATATTTCCAGGAAACATTTCAGATAGAAAAATCTCAACGTCATGGAACCAATCTACTTTAACAAGACTGAGTTCATTGAAAGTAAAGAGCAACGGGAAATGCTTAGAAAGGCTGGTTTGCTGTATTGCCCTCAGACTATTTTGTTCATGGTGTTGATTTAAAGAGTTTCAACTTGACACTTGATGTACTTAAGAATCACATGCAAAATTGAAAATCTCTTAGAAACTGAGACAAAACCACTAGAGGAGAAAAGCACATGCATTTCTTCCGGGCCTCTCAGGCAGTCCTTCAGCAAATGCTTTGTGGAGTAGTTGTAATATAGTGGCTCTGCTGTAAGGGTCTGAAGATGGTCAGGATGCTGTACCCACTCCCAGAAAGAACTTACAAATTAACAAAACAAGATGCCAGTGAAACAGAGCAGGCTCTAACCCTAGGTGTGGGAAGGCCTAACATAAAGCTGAGTCTCCAGGGAAGGGAAGGAAGAGTTTATTTCCCATCATGAATGAGGGACTCTAAAGTCCCCTATCTCCTCCTGAGAACAAAAGGAAATGCTGCACAAAGGAGGAAATGTATAAGGGAATGCACAAATTTCTAATGACCCCATGAAGACACATGAGACCAAGAAGGAGAAGAAGAAATCCCAGGACAAAACCAGCATGGCAGTTGGACCCAATTTCCCTAGGACTCATCAATAATTTTGGGGGCATACACTGGAACTGCAAAGAAGCTGAACACCTTTATGGGCACAGACTTAGAAGGAAACACATGTACTTCAGGGACAGTCAGCAAAGATGAGCCCTAGTGAAGCTGCAGGCTTTGATCAAGACCCAGAGGAGTTACACTTAAAAATCAAGGGACTGGAAACAACTCAGCTTTCTTCAGGACTGGGCCTGCGTGAACAACCTCAGTGGCAGAATGGATGCAGAGATCCAGTGCTGCTGGTGCCCATACCCACTTTCCAGAAAGAAATTTCTATTGTTTCTGCAGTAAGATAATTCAGTTTTTTCCCCACACATATTTGACCCATGTCTGGTCCTGAGCAAGAATGACCTCATTGCTAGATGACAAAACAATGTGATGGGATTGAAATCTATAGGATAATGTAGATGGATCCAGAGTGGATCCAGGTATCAATATTATTAATGCTGGTATCTTCCCTCTTCCACCCCAAACACATGACACGATGTGTGACAAGCACTTAGGACAGAAAGGAAAATGCAGGTTTTACAGAAAGCAAGGTAGGAAGGGCAGGCACAATTCTACTGAATGTATTTGGCAAAAATACTCTGGACCCAATTGCTAAAGAAATATAATTATCTCTACCAGCTGCCACATCCATTCATACAACAGTACTTGTGACAATTATCACATGGATATCTTACTCTTCTGCAGCCACTTTTCTTTGTTCATAGGATTCTTCCACGTTATATGCTTTCTCCTTCAGCTGTTTGACTTTTGCTTCCATTGTTGCTTTCACAGATCTTAATGCATTACACTTGTCTTCCAGGTCTTTTTTATTTTCTGTATAAAATTAAAAAATAGGTGGCGGGGGGAGGTTTCCTTATAAGCACACACGACCTGAGTCTTGATTTTGATGAGACAGAAAAAGGGCAAGAACCATGAAGGCATGAAGGTATCCTTTCCCTTTCTAATGCAAAGTCATTGTCATCATATGGGGATTTCTCCCCAACATACAATATACCTTCCAGCTGACAGTTATTGGAACTCAAAGCTTTTAGCTCTACATCCTCAAATTCACCATTTGCATCTTGTGGTTAAGAAGAATAGGAGAAAAACCTTTCAAGGAAAAATGATCACACAACTTGAGTGTACCTAACACAACAGGATCATGCGTTGCAATAAACAAATACCCTGAGGCATAAATATAACCAAAAGACAAAGGTGGTGGAAAGTAGTTCATGTCTAACAGCTCATAAATGCTTTTCTTAGTGCCATACATATGTTTATATATGTATATATGTGTATACATATACGTTTATATATGTATACACATGTATAAACATATCTACATATATGTACACACATATATCCTCCACCCCCCACCCCACCCCATTCATGTCGAAAATTCACTGTTCAGCATTAAGGGAGAAAGAGACTATGGGGCACCAGGGTGGCTCAGTGAGTTGAGCATCAGACTCTCAATTTTGAGTCAGGTCATGATTCCAGGATCATGGGATCCAGACCTGTGTTGGGCTGCCCACTGAGCATAGATCCTGCTTAAGATTTTCTCTCTTTTCCTCTGCCCCTAACCCCGACTCACATGCCCTCTTTCACTAAAATTAAAAAAAAAAAAATTAATAAAGAATAATTTTTAAAAAATTTAAAAAGGAAAAAATTATACATTTTGGCTATCACCCTGTCTCTCTCAACTATATTTGGGGATATTCTACATATCTTGGAGAGTAGAGCTGAATGATGTGATAATTACCTAGTTGTGAAAATAAAAGCTAACTCCTAGTCCTTGAAATAGCAAAAATCATCATGGTGGTCCTAGTGAAATTCCAGGTCCCTGTGCAGATGGAGATTTGGTTCCCAGAGGCCCAGTCTCTACTGTAGTAAACAGCAAGCAAATATGTTGTGCTCACCTCACCCAATGAAGAAAAAGCCTCCAAAGCCAAATTATAGTAAAAGTCATCAGCCAACTTCTTGACATCTCTCTCTCTCATTCTCTCTCTCATTCTGAGATTCCAAGATAGCACGTACATTTTGAAGGGTGTCATTTAAAATTTCATTAAATTGTGCACCTGGGTACTTCATTCAGTTAAGCATCTGACTTCAGCTCAAGTTGTCATCTCATGGTTTGGAGTTCAAGCCCCGTGTCAGGCTCTGTGCTGACAGTTCAGAGCCTGGAGCCTGTTTTGGATTCTGTGTCTTCCTCTCTCTCTGCCCCCTCCCCTGCTTGTGCTCTGTCTCTGTCTCTCAATAAATAAACACTAAAAAAACTTCTTAATTTCATTAAAGTGCTCAACTATTTTGATGTTCTTCTTACTCAAAACATGTTGAATGAGTAATAATAATTCATTACATTTACTTGTGTCTTTAGAACGCAATCCCAAAGAAGGGATTCTTACCTTTAAGAGCTTAATCAGAGAAAAATTTACTTTCTCTCTTAGTTTCCTGAAGATGTTTCTTTAATTCATTGTTCTATAAGACATAAAAATGGAATCAGAATTAAAAATTTAATAGTGCTAGATAAATCTATCTTCTAATGTGTGATTCCTTTCACAAATAAAGAGGTAGCTCTTTATATTTGTGAAGTGTCCCTTGAATTGGTGCTGTTTATAGAACACATGAAATAGGTCAGTAGGATGATCTATCAGAGTGGTAATAACCAAAATGAAATCACAAAAAATATTTGAAACGGTAATGGTACCTTCCGTTCCCAAATGGATATTTCTTCAGCAAGTTCAGTTCTCTGTTTTCTTTCTTAAAAGTATAAGGATGCCTGAGTAGCTCAGTTGGTTAAGCGTCTGACTTCAGCTCAGGTCATGATATCGCAGTTTGTGAATTCAAGCCCCATGTTGGGCTATGTGCTGACAGCTCAGAGCCTGGAGCCTAATTCAGATTTTGTGTCTCCCTCTCTCTCTCTGCTCCTCCCCTGTTCACCCTCTGTCTCTTTCTCTCTCAAAAATAAATTAACATTTAAAAAAGTGTTTTAAGGGGCGCCTGGGTGGCTTAGTCGGTTAAGTGTCCGACTTTCGCTTAGGTCATGATCTCACGGTTCGTGGGTTCGGGCCCCGCGTCGGGCTCTGTGCTGACTGCCAGCTCAGAGCCTGGAGCCTGTTTCGGTCTGTGACTCCCTCTCTCTCTGACCCTCCCTGCTCACGCTGTCTCTCTCTCTCCTAGAAATAAATAAAACATTTAAAAAAATAAAAAAATAAATAAAAATAAAAAAGTGTTTTAAAGCATTGATCGTCTCAGTTATTCGCTTTAAACTAACCGAAAGGACATAAGACATTTTCTAAGCTTGTTACCAAACAAGTGACATCAAATAATCCCAGTGTATCAGCAGCACAGACCCATGATCTGACAAGTGGGTGTAACTAACATTTTAGCTTTCCCATTGTGACCGAGTAAATCAAGTTTTAGCACGACTAAGAAAACCTTATTTCAATGAGATTCCTATTTAAAATATTGTCCAAAATGGATAAATGCAATAAAATATCTTCAAATTTCTCTCCCACCTGGAAGCATACTTCTTGGAAAATTCAGTCACTTCAAATATTTATGTCACCACCAGAGATGGAACAGAAAAATCAAATCCTATTAATTTATATTTCTCTCCTCCAATTATTAAGGTACATAAGTAGGTCCCTGCAAATAAACAAACAAAACAAACAAAACCATCATTTAGTCTTGGTTTGAGCCACTTACATCCCCAGGTGCTTGCTGTTTGGAATTCCACATAAGGAAAGCTCAAACTGCTGATTGACTACCCAAAGGCCTTGGTTGACTTCCTGCTGCTCACAGATTGCCTTGCATGAACCCTAGCCTGGGGGCCCTGGAGGACAAGGTCTTTG
This sequence comes from Proteles cristata cristata, assembly GCA_017311185.1. NCBI lineage: Eukaryota > Metazoa > Chordata > Mammalia > Carnivora > Hyaenidae > Proteles > Proteles cristata. Next base: position 11,769 of record JAESUZ010002827.1, read on the forward strand.
GACTCAGACACACTTGGGTACAATCTCAGCTTTACATGTAGTTGCTGAAGGATCTGGATTAATGGCAATCCCTAGAAGACAAACTTTTTTTCATCCCAACATGAGAATGTTAGTCTCCAACTTTACAGGAATATTAGTCAACACACATGAAGCACCCAACTGCAGGAGGATAACACATGTAAGCTCTACAACAGACTCCTCTAACAGGCATTCATTCTCTCATCTGACCACAAAGTGCAAACTTCTCTTCTGTTGGCTCATTGTGAGAGCTCTCATGCCCTGAGTTCACTCTTCTCACTGCCACCACTGCTGCACTCATAGTGATGAACACCAGCCTTTGAGGGCTTCCTATGTGTCAGGCAACCACCTGGCTCTCAGCAGACAGCACCACAGAATCACCACAGTCTGTGGGGCCTGTGCAGAACACATTACCCCCATTTGCAACAAATTCATTTCCACTCATTCTCTGGCATGAACGGCTCCCTCCACTTAAGAGTCAAAACCATGGTTTCAACCTTTCTTGTGACACACACCCTGCCTGGCAAGAGCTGGCTTATTCTGTAAGCTTAGGCTTCTTGATAGACTCAAAGAGTGTTTTCTCATCCACACATTTCACCAAGAGCCAGGTCATGGCAAAGTACTCACTCCAAACCTCAGGCTCATATCATGACTTGTTTCCTAACCATTTCTATGTAAAATTACACTCATTTCATTCCCTCTACTCTAGTGATGTGGTCCTCCTCCTCATCTCTTGTCCTCAGAGATGACAACTCCCTCCACATTGTCACTTAGGCTCCAAACAGGGTAGAGAAAAATTTTGAAGAGTTAACACATCAATCAGACATCAGAAGTCACCATATTTATCCTTAGTTGAATTAATATGCACATCAAGGGGTGCCTGGGTGGTTGAGTTGGTTGAGTGTCCGACTTTGGCTCAGGTCATGACCTCATGGTTCATGGGTTCTACCTTCCCACTGGGCTCTGTCGTGACATCTGGGAGCCTGTAGCCTACGTTGGACTCTGTCTCCCTCTCTCTGTCCCTCCCCCACTTGCACTCCCTCTCACTCAAAATAAACATTAAAAAAAAAAAACCCACATCAAACTTCAGTACTGAGAAAATATTCCAAAGAAAACTAAAGCTTAAATTCTTACCTTGATATTCTTGAGGCTCTAAGAGGGGAAAAAACAAAATTAAATTTGCTGTGAAAACAAATTATTAGTAAAAACCTATAGCTCATGATAAATACCAAAATAGTAATCCAATGAAATTACAATAATTCACAGGATTAAAAAATAAGAAAAAATTAAAATTTCCTATTTAAGTCATGTTACTTCACAATTTCTTTTAAAGAGCACAATGTAAACAGACCATGCAAGTTGGGGAGGGGCAGAGAGAGAGAGAAGGTCCCAAGCTGTCTCTGCGCCCCAACATGGGCTCAATCTCACAAACTGAGAGATCATGATCTGAGCCAAAATCAAGTGCCCTACAGGCTTGCTTTTTCATGAGTAAGTGAAACATTCACACTGGGATCCAGTTATATCTTTATATTTGAACAATCCTAAGGACATTTGGGAGCTTTTTCCTTTGGGTAAATCAATACTCTGCAGGTACATGGCGAAACAAAGGACAACTCCTTCACTTCCCTATCATGTCACTCCTAGGGATTTTCCTACTAAACCTGTCCCAGCAGGATGCAGCTAGTTAGTTTCCTGTGGGCTCCTTAGAGCTCCCATCAAAGTGGTGGGTCAGAGTCCCTGGGGGCAGCCTCCAAAACCACAAACAATGGGCTGATCAGAAGTTCTTAAAAGTCAATAAACCAGGAAGCACAGAGCACAAAGGAGACTTCCTTTTTTAACCCTCTAGTACGAATACCAATGCTTCAGTTACCACTGTTCTCAAGGCTACCAAACTTCACAAATATGAACAGTAATGGACCCTAAACTTACAAGGCTTGAATCTGGATCTTGACAGGGCTTCCACGATCCAGTCTAATATCCATAGATACTATTAAATAAGAGTTTCTGACATTTTTTAAAACAATTTTTCATGAGATATAATTCACATATCATATAAGCCCCTATTCAAGACAAAGATCTCAGTGGCTTTTACTATCTTCATAAATCCTTCCTTCTTGATACTATAAATATACTGTTTTCAGGTTTCCATCCTGTCAATGCTGATCATTTAGACCAAGCAAGACAGACAGGACCCAGAACTTGATGTGGACAGCTGTGGTCACAACTACTTCAGGTTGGTAGAGAAACATGCCTGTAGTCTCCAGTTTTCAGGAAGAACTGAAGTTCTTCTGAAGTTCCCATCAAGAAACCCCATGAAAAAGCTGTCGAACCATGTAAGGACACAAGTCTAAAAGTCTAAACCAAACTGACTCCATGACAGGCTTTAAGTTTCCCCTCTAAACTAGAAGGCCTGAGTTTCAGCTTCCCTGAAACTATCAGGCAGTTACACATCGCCCAAGGCAAGAGAAACCACCCTTGCAACACCCAATCAGGAAAGGCCAGCGACCACCCTCCACTTTACTGAGGGAGAGGCCTATAGATGAAAACTATAGATAGGACCCTGTTACCTAATGTTAAAGTTAACCCGTTAGTCACTGAACAAGACCCTAGGATCACTCTGTAATTGGTTGAATTTAAAGGTACTCTAAATGTTGTAATTGGATCCCGCCAAAAGTAACGAATACTCTAGACAATGTGTATGGTTAAACCCCCTGTCAGTAATGTTGAATAATTATGACTGGATCACTGTTTCCATGCCACAACTTCTGTAACTCCCCCGTCACAAACCCCATAAAAACCCTACTCTGCCTTTGCTTGGGGCTCTCAGCACGGATCCACTTGGTGAGGTCTGGGAGCCCAAGCTTAAGCCCAAATAAACGCCCTTTGCTTTTGCATACGTGACTTGGACTCCTTGGTGGTCTTGGGATTTTGGGGAGATCGCGATCTGGGCATAACAACCACAGTGTGAAAGAACTCTATACGAAGGAAGAATCCACCGATGTCCCATGTTTACTCACATTCGTGTTTGAGTAACTGGGTCACCAGAGCATGAGTAGACAGAAAATTAGCCTCTGCACCTTCATGTCCTGATTGTTTTAGGGGCTTCTGGGGCACCAAGCAGGAGGTGGGGTTGGGAATAAGGCGGGGTGGTAATTGGGGTTGGGGGTGGTGTTTCAGGAGAAGAAGGGAGTCAGGGACAGTACTGAGATCATATCTAGTACTAGAGCAGAGAGGGGGGTGTTCAGACAGGTTAGCTGATCAGTAGGTCAATAAATTACTGGGTGAACAGGACACAAATAGCAGCTAGAGCAGAGGAAGATGCATCTATTTTCAAGTCTTCAACTGTCTGAGTATTGCCTTAACAGCTTGGAACCTTTATACTCTCTCTCGACCCATCAGCTGCCTTTGCTCCTGGTAGATCAAAACAGACACCCCAGCCTGACTTCATTTTTCTAAAAAGCTACTTCTTACCTGGTGCAACACCACATGCCATCCAATGACAGTTGCTCTCTGGAACACTGGCAGACCTCCTGGTTTCTGGTCCTTCCCAACCCAGCTCCCTTTCCCCTCTTCTAGGAGTTCTCTCCTTCCTTTCAGAACTCCAATGAAATACATAAGCAGAATGAGTTTTCAACCCTTTCTAAATAACTCCAAGAAGACAGACCATCCATAAGATATGATCTTGATAGCAACCATATGAATCCCACACCTATATCCATATAGGTGTCTACATCTACATATAACATGTGGATGACACATTAACTTTAGGCACATAGGATACAGATACAAAAATTCACACTACTTATTTTGGCCATAAGTGAAATTTCAATATATTCCGGAGGAATGAAATATACAGAGCATCTTTTGGTAATATAATGTGCTAGAAATCACTGCTAAAAAGCTAAGTAGAAATTCCCATATGTTTAGTAACTGAGAAGCACCTCAAAGAATATGAATAAAGAAATCCCAAAGAAAAAGCTACATTTAGGGGCGCCTGGGTGGCTTAGTCGGTTGAGCGTCTGACTTTCGCTTAGGTCATGATCTCGCGGTTCGTGGGTTCGAGCCCCGCGTCGGGCTCTGTGCTGACTGCCAGCTCAGAGCCTGGAGCCTGTTTCAGTCTGTGACTCCCTCTCTCTCTGACCGTCCCCTGCTCACACTGTCTCTCTCTCTCCTAGAAATAAATAAACATTAAAAAAAAAAAAAGCTACATTTGGCTGAATGATATGAACCTGATAAAGTTAGAATCCAATATGTCTCCAGATTGGAAATATCCTGAAATATTGGTATAAGATTTTTTGGTCCCCAAATCATCTCTAATTGACCTAGACATTTAAGTACCTCAAATAGTGGTTGATCTGTGACTTGTCTATGTGACCCTCCTACCCATTAGGTTGGACTTTACAGTATGAATCCCACAAGAGGAATAATCCAAGCTGATTCTCATGGGATCTCCTGGGATCTGCAGGAATGTGAGCATTTTAAGAGTAATAGTTCATCAGCTTATCTCCTGGGGGCCCTGGGACAACATCCAGATTGGCATCACCAGGTGTGCTGGGCAGGGAGGGCCTAGCAGGTGGCCAGGGTCACCCCAGTTATAACTGGAGTGGGGATCAGGGAAAGCAGCAGCAGTGAACAGAGACTGGGGACCTTGAACTGGTGAGATTATTCATAGAGGTAAGGTAGTGTCCCCAAAGCCAGTATCAGCTTCCCATTTGGGGAGCACTTTGTGGCCCCTGGGGCAGGTCTAGGAGCCTAGAGTTTGAGATCCAGCTGTGCTGGTTGTCAGCTGTGTGACCCTGGGCTGGTTTCTTTCAGTAAAATGGTTTCCTTTCATGTCCATAACTGCTGAGGACAAGAGAAAGCCACATCTTGAAAGCCACACCTGTACACATTAGTGTCACTATCTCTGTGTGATGCAGGATCATCGAGCCCAGTGGTCATGAATGAATTCTTGAGACGTTTTATGGTACAAAAAGGTGTTTTAATTATACCACAGGGACAGGATCCAGTGGCAGAAAGAGCTGTACTGGGAAGAGGAGGAGTTATTGATTGTGTACTTTTATGTTTGCGGGGTGGGGAGAGTAGAGATAACAAATCTCTAAAGGGATTAGTGCATATTAAAGAAGAATCCTGGGATCCTGGAGGTCTGGCTGTTGTGAAGACAGGGTTGCTTTCAGTCTCTAGTAAAACAACAACATTAAGACAGCCATGAGTGCCTTGAGTAGGGTCATGATCTACATGTCTCAAGGATTTATAGGTGGGCTTCAAGTTGTGAGAAAATATCATTTTGACTATGATCCTCTTGGCTTTGTTCTCCTCATTTCCCCCCCTGAACAATTTTTTAAGTTTATTTATTTTGAGAGAAAGCCATAGAGAGTGATCAGGGGAGGGTCAGAGAGAGAGAGAGAGAGAGAGAGAGAGAGAGAGAGAGAATCCCAAGCAGCATTCACTGTCCTATTGCTAAGCCCAATGTAGGGCTGAACTCATGAATCATGAGATCATGACCTCAGCTGAAATCAAGAATCAGAGCCTTAAGTGACAGAGCCATCCAGCTGCCCCACTGGCCCCTGAACAATTCTGACCCTTAAATCTTTAAGATTTTTGAAGGCAGAAGACCTCATCTTCTGTAGCATCTTCCTTCTGAATAGAGACCTAGAGATGTCCCTACCTAATAAGTCAACATTTATTAGTCAGGAATGTATAGGGGAGTTAGGAAAAGTGGAGGCAGCCAAGTCCAAAGTGGACATCAAAGAAGTATGTCTGGCGGTGATAAGGACCATCTGTCAACCTGAAGTTACTATAGTGATGGCACCAAGCAGAGAAACTTTGGAAAAGGCAACATATGCAGATTAGTATGGCTATAAGAATGAGAAGTCCAACAAAGAGACCCTTAGTAGTTGACCATAATCCTCCTGTGAACCAGGAACTTAACCAGTCCTTGAAAGAGAGGGAAGTATTTTGTAGAGCCTTAATTTGAGTATACATGTCAGTTGGTAACCCTGTCATATTTTTGTGATAATCTGGAGTACATACATAGCACTCTGCTTTAATGAAGCATAGGTGCTTCCTTGAGCACAGCCAGGATATCAAGAGCCATTCGTTTTTGGAGGGCCACTTTTTAAACTGAGCTAGGTCTTTAAATATGGCTACTGTATGCTTGGCTAAGCCTCTATTTGCAATTTTACATCAATATAGGTGGCCCCTGGGGCAAATATGGCTAAGGGATAAAACCATCAAGAAGCCCTCATTGTTTGGTGTCTAACTTTAACAATACCCTAATTATGAGGAATCACTGGCAAGTGGGAGAAATCTGGTCTCAGGAGATAAGGGCATCCCCAAGTGCATCATCTAATCCAGGCATAAGTAAAGTGGGGCCATACATTATCTACAAAAGCATAGTTAACCCTATGGACTGGGACATGCTCTGGTTTTGTAATTCCAGCCACACAGAATTGGTCAAGGTGATAGCTGAGTTTACTACTGTGGGGGAATCCATCCCATTTTCCAGCTATTCAAATAAGCATACACCTATGGAGTCCTGTTATTATCCCCATAGAATAACAAACAAGAAGATTCTCTATATATGAGCTACTGTGGCAATTTCTCTGAAGTTTACCTCAAGTTTGCCTACCTCTAGCTTAGGCAAATAACAGACATTCAAAGACCATCAGAACTAGAGTTTAACACCTGCAAAGAGGTGTTATTGAAATATAATTTTCTCTCCAAAATCACCCTATTTCCAGAGATAGCCAAATCAAGACTAATTCATTTGAAAATCAAGTTCAGTTTTAACAAACTTGGCCTAATTATTTATATAAGCTCAGCAAGAATAGTGACTGATCATATAAACCTTTACAAAAACTTTATGGAACTTTCAATAAAGAATGTTTTTTTGTTTTTTGTTTTTTTTTTTTTATTTCTAGGATAGAGAGAGACAGCGTGAACAGGGGAGGGTCAGAGAGAGAGGGAGACACAGACTCTGAAACAGCCTCCAGGCTCTGAGCTGGCAGTCAGCACAGAGCCCGATGCGGGGCTCGAACCCACAAACCGCGAGATCATGACCTAAGCGAAAGCCGGACGCTTAACCGACTAAGCCACCCAGGCGCCCCTGAAGAATGTTGATTGAATTTTTAGTAGCTGCTCTAGGCCAGAGTCCAAGCCAAATACTTGCCATCAGACATGACTGTAGTACCTGTAGATGTGGGTGAATTCCTCTTCTCAAGGTTCTCCAAATATCCTGAGGTTCCTGAACCAGCCAGGAAGTGATATTCTTTACTCACCTGGGAACTGCTGGGAAATCTGTAAGCAAGGTATCAGGCCAAGAGTTCCAAGGGGCTTTACTGGCTTAAGTTTCATTTTTTATAAATGTTTCTTTATTTTTGAGAGAAAGGCAGGGTGATGAGTGGGAGAGGGTCAGAGAGAGAGGGAGAGAGAAGATCCTAGCAGGCTCTGTGCTGACAGTACAGAGTCTGATGTGGGGCTTGAACTCACAAACTGTGAGATTGTGACCTGAGCTGAAGTTGGATGCTTAACTGGCTGAGCCACCCAGGTGTCCCTTGGTTTTATGTTTCATAAAAGCAACCTTATTTCCTTAAAGCTGTATGGTCATATCTGAACCTATGGTTCAGATATGTCTCTCTGAAATATGACATTCCAGTCAAAGCTTTGGTAAAATGCCAATATTTCCAATGGTGTCCTATTAAAAGGAGAATAGATTTTTATTGAACTCATGAAAACAACTGTAATTGCCTCGAAAAAAGGATATTAACTGAGAGCTTTTGAATTTCAGAGGGTTCAGCTAGGGAGGAAATAAGATGCTTCAGTTTGTTCACAAATGAATATTTTACTATGTCTGTATGTTATAGAGAGTCATCTTAAGAGAAAGTTTCCTTAATCTGGAAGAGCAAACATCAGAGAATAAGCAATGTTCAAACAAGAGTCACAAAAACTATAATCATCTTCTTCAGTTCCTTTAGTTCCATGTTACTAATTCATGTTCAGTTTGAATGTAGCTAGGTCTGGAAATTCTTACCGATTTCAGCTTTATGATTTTTTTAAGTTTATTTATTTGTTTGGGAGAGACAGAGATAGCACCAGTGAGAGTCAGAGAGAGAGAGAGAGGGAGAATCCCAAGCAGGCTCCACACGCCCGACACAGGGTTCAATCTCATGAACCATGAGATCGTGACCTGAGTCAAAACCAAGAGTCAGATGTTTAATTGACTGAGTCACCCAGATGCCCCAGTTTTACAATTTTAAAGATATCAAAAACCTGTACTTGTTAAAAAAATAAGTAATTTTTATGATCTGGTTTAAGATGAAACTCATTTGCAAATGGCAAAAGACCATAATGCTATTGATGAGAAAGTTCAGTTATTTCTGTAACACAGGACACTTCAATAATCAGACTGTCAAGTGATTTTAAAACTTCAGGAATTTCCTATCTATATCTATATCTATCTATCTTTCTCCTCATATGAACAGTTATAGCATTTACCCAAGCAATACAATCTAAGGTATATCATTATTTGTTGGTGCTTTCCATGTAACTTAACATACCAAATAAACAAGCCTGGTTGGTCAAAAGACTTCACTTACAATTCAGATCTCGGGAAAGTTTTAAAGTTCATGCCTAAATAGGATTATGGATCATTATAAGACTTAAAATTTAATTATTTATTTAACCAAACTTACAAAGGCAAACAGAAAGGGTAATATACTTATGAGTAAAACTTAGCTCTTTTAACATTGCGAAGTTTTAACTTTCTTAACCAAAGACCTGATAAGGACACATAGAAACTTTGGTCTTCTGACACAAAGAAATGGAAAAACATTCCATGCTCATGGATTGGAAGAATAAATATAGTTAAAATGTCATTACTACCCAAAGCAATCTACACATTCAATGCAATCCCAATCAAAATTGCACCAGCATCCTTCTCAAAACTAGAACAAACTATCCTAAAATTTGTATGGAACCATAAAAGACCCCAAATAGCCAAAGTAATATTGAGGAAGAAAACCAAAATGGGAGGCATCACTATCCCAGACTTTAGCCTCTACTACAAAGCTGTCATCATCAAGACAGTATGGTATTGGCACAAAAACAGACACATAGACCAACGGAAGAGAACTGAGAACTCAGAAGTGGACCCATAAGTATACAGCCAACTAATCTTTGACAAAGCAGGAAAGAGTATCCAGTGGAAAAAAGACAGCCTCTTTAACAGATGGTGCTGAGAAAACTGGACAGCAACATGCAGAAGAATGAAACTAGATCATTTTCTCACCCCATACACAAAAATAAACTCAAAATGGATAAAGGACCTGAACGTGAGACAAGAAACCATCAAAACCCTAGAGAAGAAAGCAGGAAACAACCTCCTTGACCTCCACCACAGCAATTTCTTACTTGACACATCCCCAAAAGCAGGGTAATCAAGAGCAAAAATAAACGATTGGGACCTCATCAAGATTAAAAGCTTCTGCACCGCAAAGGAAACAATCCATAAAACTAATAGGCAACAGACGGAATGGGAAAAGATAGTTGCAAATGGCATATCAGATGAAGGGCTAGTATCCAAAATCTATAAGGAACTCACCAAACTTCACACCCGAAAACAAACAATTCAGTGAAGAAATGGGCAGAAGACATGAACAGACACTTCTCCAGATGGCCAACAGACACATGAAACGATGCTCAGCACCCCTCCTCATCAGGGAAATACAAATCAAAACCACACTGAGATACCACCTCATGCCAGTGCCAGTCAGAGTGGCTAAAATGAGCAAATCAGAGAACTCTAGATGCTGGCGAGGATGTGGAGAAATGGGCACCCTCCTACACTGCTGGTGGGAATATAAGCTAGTGCAGCCCCTCTGGAAAACAGTGTGGAGGTTCCTCAAGAAATTAACAATAGAACTCCCCTAGGACCCAGCAATAGCATTGCTAGGAATTTACCCAAGGATATAGGAGTGCTGATACATAGAGGCACATGTACCCCAACGTTCATAGCAGCACTCTCAACAATAGCCAAAACATGGAAAAAGCCTAAGTGTCCATCAATGGACGAATCGATCAAGAAGATATGGTTTATCTGTACAAGGGAATACTCCATGGCAATGAGAAGGAATGAAATCTGGCCATGTGTAGCAACATGGATGGACCTTGAGGGTGTTATGCTGAGCGAAATCAGTCAGGCAGAGGACAGATACCATATGTTTGCATGTATAGGAGGATTAGGAGATACTTAACGGAGGATCATGGGGGAGAAGGGGGAAATAGTGGGGGAGAGGGAGGGAGGCAAACCATGTGAGACTCTTGAATGCAGAGAACAAACTGAGGGCTGATGGGTATGGGGGGTAAGGGAAGGGGGGTGATGGGCATGGAGGAGGGCACCTGTGGGGATTAGCACTGGGTGTTATACGGAAACCAACTTGACAATAAACTATTTTTAAAATAGAAAGAAAGAAACTCTGGTCTTCTGGACAAGGAAAAGAAAAGATGGGGGGAAAACTTTGTTTACATTTTCTTATCAAGTGCAAACTAGCAATCCAAGAAAACTGTCTTTTTTTAGAAGAGAGAAAGCAGAATTTCCATCCTCTAACAATGTACCTTTAAAATCCATTCATTTGGGGATGCCTGGATAGCTCAGCTGCTTGAGCATCCCACTCCTGATTTTGGCTCAGATCATGAATGGAAGGAACCCTGAGTCAGGCTACACACTGGGTGTGGAGCCTGCTTAAGATACTCTCTCTCTGCCCCTCCCCCATTTGGGCACACGCACAGTCTCTCAGATACAAAATAAATAAAATCCATTCGTTTCAATCTTATTCTGTCTTGACCACATATAAAATTGCTGTCCAGTTTTCCCTTCACAAACCTTCTACAACTTTCTTTGGCATTCAGATTTTCTCCCAAGCCATTTCTTTCCGAACAACCCATCTCATTTCGGGAGAAAATTACTTTCTTTTACCTCAGCAGAAATGTACTCTCACCATTCCTCACGTCTTTCTTACACATCTCTTACTTTTTTACATGCAGAGTTACTTCTCTTGTTTCTGTCAGTCTTAATGACATTTAGCAGAAAAATTGTAACACTTACAAACCAAAGTCTCCAATGAAAACTAAGTAGTAATCAGTTGTGAACTGCTTTACCAGAATTCTTCTAGATATAAAATTTATAATTACATTTTATAATTAAAAATATATTTTACATAATACAATCTTTTAATAAAGCACAAAGCATATTCACCAACAGACACAAATATCCTCAGCTTCTCTGCAATAAGAAGCCAAAAGCACAAATCTACATTCAGTAATCAACGCTACAGCACTGTCCTATTTGGAAAAAGTCTAGATGGCCAATGAATTCAATTCTATTTATCATTCAAGCAAAACTGTAAAGTTAAAGACTTTTAAAGCTATCTTAACAATTATCCAAGAAAACTTTGAGACAGACAAAATTAAGAATCATTTTAAGTCATCTTTTTGGTAACAAGTTGCAAAAGAAATAACACAAGCTTATTTGACTTTCTGCACACCTTGGTAGAATAAAAGTTTTATATCTAATGCTGACAACTCCAAAGACATGCCCATCTTCCTTAAACCAACAAACATAGTTGGTGGTCTCATTCTCCAGGATTTATTTGGGATCTATTTACAATTTTTTAAAAAATCATTCTGCACACATATGTGCTCAATGCAATATGTTAAAATAATTTTAATAAAAGAACTTAAGCACTTTTAATGAAAAAACAAACAAAAAACAAACAAAAACAGTATCATTCTGGAGGGTACTCATTTGGCCTTTGGTCTAAAGGAACTGTGCTAGATTTTGGTCTAATTCCAGTTTGGAATGAGGCTGCTCCTAATGGAACGGGGCTAGCTCTCAGTCTGAGTCCTTTTCAAAATCAGATCTTTCCAGTTGGAACTGTGCCGGTCAGAATTGTGAAGGCCTTTGTTCCTATTCCCTTTTGCAACCGGACTGTTCCCACTGGAACTCTGCATGGTGGGACTGTGCTAGCCTTCAGTTTGTGATATGGGGCTCGACTGTTCTATGTAACTGTGCTGGCCTTTGATATGATTCTTTCTGGAAACAGGCTGTCCCTGAAAACCTTCTAAGAAATGAGATCCCAGACATCAAAGTGCTTTGAGGGCATCCTGCCTACTGGGACTCTGGCTTTATGCTTAAAAACTATGGTCCCTCTCTGTTTACACATTTATAAGTAAATAGACGAACTTAACCAGAAAAAATTTAGAACTTCAATGACCATGATGGGGAACTTTCAGTCATCTCAAACTTAATTTTCTCAAAGCTAAATTGGACAACCATGATTCTAAAATTGACAAAACTGAATGGGATGCCTATTTCAGTAGGTATTTTGAAGCTTCCAAATGCTATCAGGAATCGAAAATCACATTTCTCCAAATGCCATTTATAAACTAAATGAGGCAAGCATAGATTAAAAAGACAAAAGGGCTTCAGATTTCTCTTCTTCCCTTCCCCCACAGAGGGGAGGCAACCATCATGTGCTCAGGCCACACCTGCCTCTTGTGCCATCTTCCACTATCTGACACAGCCTGTAAGGCCCTGACTAAGGCCTCAGATTTTGCTTAAGGCTCCCTTCTTGTTGTTTCTTTATTTTGTTTTGTTTTGTTTCATCTCGGCTGTAATGTCCCTACTGGTAGCTCATTAGAGCTTCTCCAGGGTCCCTTCCAGGACAAGAGACAATTTTTGCAGCTTCCTCTGAGTATCTGAGGCCAAGTAAAATTGTCTCAGCCTCAGGGGTGTCAGGGGAGACAGCTATATATTTAATGAGATACTTCCTTAACCTCTCCAGGAAGGCCTTTGGGGTCCCATTTTGTGTTTGTAAAATACTGGCTAAGGGGCGCCTGGGTGGCTTAGTCGGTTGAGCGTCCGACTTTCGCTTAGGTCATGATCTCGCGGTTCGTGGGTTCGAGCCCCGCGTCAGGCTCTGTGCTGACTGCCAGCTCAGAGCCTGGAGACCGTTTCAGTCTGTGACTCCCTCTCTCTCTGACCCTCCCCTGCTCACACTGTCTCTCTCTCTCTCCTAGAAATAAATAAAAAATATAAAAAAAAGAAAATACTGGCTAATTTAACATAATTTAAGGGCTTAACCTCAGACCTCCTTTATTCCCTAAAGCACAAGCTTGGAAGTGTTGGCAATAACATTTCTTAATGGAATGGTCATAGTCCCAATTAGGATCTTGGGATGTAATTACCTGGGCCCCGCAAGGAAACTGGAAATTCCCTTTAGGACTCTCATCTCCATAATTAATGAGTTGTCTTTATCTTTTTCTTTCAGAATTTATGAATCAAAATCATCCCAACTTGTCAGAATGCATCCCAAAGGGGTACTGGCCTTGGTTGGCGAGTTGCCCATCTATAGGAAAAGGAGGAAGAGGCATCCCTTATCGTAACTTTTCACAGCTGGCCAGGAGAAGCCTCACGTCCTGACCCTGATAGTTGCACAGGAGAAGCCTCATCTCCGGGCCCTGCATCTTGGCTAGGTAGGCGGCCGACAGCCAAAACCTGTCAGTCTTGTGAGGTACTGGGAGCAGTCACTCTTATCCAGGTGTGGCCCTATCACCGCGAGCTAACCTGGTCTTCCCTGATTTCTCCTATCCCTCCATTTTTTCTGCCTGCAGGACTTTGGGGGTATTGACTGTGACCAAGCAAGACTTCCTTGGTTGTAGAAGGACGCACTAACTTTATTTTGGCCTGAAGAAATCCTCTTTACAAATGTATTTTAAAAGGCTCAGGAAAGCCATTTTCCTAAGGATAAAATTGGCTGCCAAGAGGGCTAATAGGGCCAAAGTAGAGGTCTATTCCCTTGCCTTTTTCAGCAGTGCCCACAGAAATATGTTCTAGCCATGTGGTTATCCATTTTAGAGTATCTAGATTGTTGCAAATTGGCATCCACTGGGCTAAGTGCAGCAAAATAGTTCCTATGTATTCCAGTAAAAGCCCTTTATGTTACAGTCATATATCACTTAAATGGCACAGGCATCCATTCCTGCTCTAAACAGAAACAATCAGGGGCACCTGGGTGACTCAGTTGGTTAAACGTCCTACTTCAGCTCAGGTCATGATCTTCCAGTTCACGGTTCAAGCCCTGCATGGGGCTCTGTGCTGACAGCTAGCTCAGAGACTAGAGCCTGTTTCAGATTCTGTGTCTCCCTCTCTCTCTGACCCTCCCCTGCTCACGCTGTCTCTCTCTCCTAAAAATAAATAAAAACATTAAAAAAAAATTTTTTTTTAAAAAAAGAAATAAATAAAACATTAACAAAAATTTAAACAGAAACAACCCAAATGTGGAGCATTTGGAGTCTGGTAGCAAGGACATCGTTACTATCTCTAGCCTTTGAGTCAAAGGAGGGGCAATTTCAACAAAGGTTTGAGTAAAACAAATCAAAAGGGCATGCTGTTCTGCTATCCTGACCTTTTGGTTAAAATCATGTTTTTTTCCACCTTTTTGGGCAGACATAAGTGGTAAAAAAAAAAACACCTTTTTACTTCTTTTTTTTTAATCAAAAGCATACCAACAATCCAAGAAACCTTTGCTTTTAAAAGAGAGAGTACGGCAGAATTTTAATTTTATACCAGTGTACTTTTAAAATCCATTTGTGTTAACCTTAGTGCATCCTGACCACATATAAAATTTCCTTCCAAAGTTTCTCTTCACAAACTTTCTACAACTTTCCTTTGCTTTCAGATTTTGACCTAGGCCCCTTTTCTCCAAACAACTAGTCTCATTTGGAACAAAATTACTTTCTTGTACCTTCAACAAAAAAATGTATTCCAATTCCTTATATCTTTCTTATATATCTCCTACTTTTCTACATAGTAACTTTCTTTATTTTTACAGTCTTAATTACATTAAGCAGAATTTTAACTCTTAGAAACCTTAGTCTCCAGTGAAAACTAAATAGTAACCAATTGTGAACTGTTACAGAATTCTGCTGATGGCAAACTTATCAATTAATTAAGCAGAAGCATGCTTTCCAATAGACCCAAATACCCTTTGTTTCTGTGCAATAAGTCAAAAGCACAAACCTATGTTTAGCAATAAATACTTTAGCACTTTATCTCATTTGGAAAAGACTTAGATGTTCAATGAATTAAATTTCAATTTATCATCCAAGCAAAACTTGAAAAGTTTCAGGTTACCAAAGACTGAAAGCTATCTTAACAATTACCCATGAAAACTCTGAGAAAGAATTAACCATCATTTTAAGTCACCTTTTTCCTAACAAATTGCAACAGAGATAACATGAGCTTATATGATCTTTAGTAAACCTAGATAGAATTAAAAGTTTTCTATTTAATGCTGATAACTCTTATGTTTAATTTTTTTTTTAATTTTTATTTATTTCTAGGAGAGAGAGAGCGTGAGCAGGGGAGGGTCAGAGAGAGAGGGAGTGACAGACTCTGAAACAGGCTCCAGGCTCTGAGCTGGCAGTCAGCACAGAACCCGACGCGGGGCTCGAACCCACGAACCGCCAGATCATGGCCCAAGCGAAAGTCGGACGCTTAACCGACTAAGCCACCCAGGCGCCCCACTCTTATGTTTAATTAAACAAACTTAAATTAGTTTAAATACCTAATTTAGTTTCTCTTGTCTGCTTAAAAGACAATCAATTTGTTCCCTATTGTCAGTTTGTACCTGGGACAGTGGTGAGGAGATCTGAAGTGGGTGGCCCAAGGGTGTGCTCTTTGCTCCCTGATGTCAGAGGGTGGGAGTAGGAGACTGTGGTGCCTGAGGCACTGAGGATGGTACAGGAACCAGTTATGCAGGTCTCACCCAAAGTGGTACAGAAACAGGAGGAGGGGGAGGAGAAGGCAGAAGAGGTGAAATTCCAACTAAAAGCCTAAGGCAAATAAAGGCCCAGAGGGCAGAGACAGAGGTCTCCTGGTCCTAAAGCCTGTTAACTTGAACAGATAGGTGGATACCAGGTTGTTTCCAATAACAACTGGAATTAGGCAGTCCATGGCAGGCTAGAGAAGACAGGGAACTTCCCCCAAACAAAAGTTTTGGCACCATTTGGGAATATTCCTTAAAGTCTCCATCCCAAGGTAGACTAACTAGACACACTTGGCTCTAATCATCATAGTCATTGATCCAGGAAATGAATGAAGGAGAAGGCCCCACATAAAGTTAGAGTAACCTGGATGTATTAGGAAAAGAGTGAAACAGTGTTAGAGTCCCCTTTGTTAGGGATGGTCTGTTCCCTACCCCCACCCCAGAACCCTGGGTTAGGTTTTGGAACACTTCTATATATTGATCAGGGTTGTCTGCAAATTTGCTCAGGTCCTTTTCATTTGCTTAGAATATTGCAAGGAAAATGGAACCTTCATGGGGCCAAATTCACCATGAAGTATTTTAGTAGATACATTGGATGTGCCTTCCTTTCGAGGGGAGATTTTTCATCTCTGACAGTCCTGGATAAGGAGGGAATGAGGGTCTAACAGGTGGCTTTTCCTGAGAAGAGCCTTCAGGGGGCAAGTCTGCAAGAACTTGCTTTTCTCGGCCCCTTACAAGGGCCAGAAGGTTGGCACCTAACTTACAACTCTTACATAAGGAAATTTTGACCATTTACTCTCTCTTTTACATTAATGAGCTAACTTTAAGACAGTACTGACTGAATGCCTCCCTCAGGAGGCCAGAAATCTCCATCTTTCAGGAGGTATTTCAGGCTCCTCTTAGCATTGGCAGGTCCAGTATCAAGTCCTGATCCAGATAAGCCTCCCGAGGAAGTCTTAAGCTGTATGAGGTCACCACAGAACCATGAATTGGGATTCAACACTCACTTCAGCCCCTTGGTCATGTCGGAAACTTTCTGCTGTCTGTCTCATTCACACACAGTCATGGAGTGACTCCAGCCAGTCACACAGTGCCTTAGAGTTTCAGCTTCGTTCCTTATTCCTTATGGAACTACTCTGGCAACTTTGGGAGGTGATCATAGGCTCCCCTGCTGCCTCTTAGGGGCAGGTCTACTAAAGGAACCTGGGTTTTTACCCGTCTGACCACTGGCACTCCCTGATCTGGTTCCTGGGCCTTACCGGGTTCTGTTGTGCATCTGGGGCCCTTGCCGCAGAGTGCCAGGAGGGGCCAGTCTCCTACAGATCAAGTGGTCTGCTAGTGCCAGGTGAGGTCACTTCTCTTGATGCTTCGAGGTCCATACCCCAGCAGCAAAGGAGGTGGAAACGTAACATCTCCAAATCTCTGGAGCGAGTCCCCAAGAAATACAGCAGGATTACTGCACAGAGAGATAGTACACTGAGGCTCTTTGTCCAGGAAACAGCTTTACTCATCGTGTTTGCACAGACTCAGTTGGTTCATACCCGAAAAACTGAGCCCTGAGTGCAGCAGGGTATAGTCTTTTATGCAATTTCTACTTCTTTGTCTCCAATATTTGGTAACATGTATGGTCTGATTGGACCAGGTCCAAGTTACAGAGTCATGTCAGAGCTATGCGTTATGTGTATGGGAGTTCGTTGGGCCATGTTGCCTTCTTTTGTTCTGAGAAGACTCCCACCACATTCTTTAGGGAGGGGCTCTACCACATAGCTACCACCTATCCCATCACAATTACAGTATCATGGACTGTATTCCTTATGCTCTGCTGTTTATTTGCACGACTTGCTCAATTCACAACTGGAGGCCTATATCTCCCTCTTCCTTTCATTTTGTACCTCCCAGCTGTCTGGTAACCATCATTTTATTCTCTGTATTTATAGTTCTGATTCTGCTTGGTTTCTTAATCATTTTTTTTAGATTCCATTTATGAGTGGAATTATATGGTATTTGCCCCTCTCAGCATGACTTCTTTCACTTAGGATAATATCCTCTGGGTCCTTCTATGTTGTTTCAAATGGCATGATCTCATGCTTTTTAAAGCTGTATGATATTCCATCATGTACATATACCACTTTTTCCTTATCTGTTTGTCTACTAATCTATTTGGCACTTAAGGCTGCTTCCATATCTTGGCTATTGTAAACAGTGCTGCAATAAACATAAGGGTGTGTGTATCTTTTCTAGTTAGTGTTTTCCTTTTCCGTGAGTAAATATCAATATTGGTACTACTGGATCATATGGTATTTCTATTTTTAATTTTTTGTGTGAATACCATACTGTGTTCCCCAGTGGCTGTACCAATTTACATTCCCAACAACAGTGCACAAGGTTCTTCTTTCCCTATATCCTCACCAACACTTGTTTTTTGTGTTCTTGATTTTAGCCATTCTAACAGGCATGCAGTGATATCACACTGCAGTTTTGATTTGCATTTCCCTAACGATGAGTGATGTTGAGCATCTTATCTTTTCATGTGTCTATTGGCCATCTGTATGACTTCTTTGGGAAAATGTTTTTTTCAGGTCCTCTGTCCATTTATTAGTTGGATTTTTTTTTGGTGTTGAATTGTAGGAGTTCTTTTCTTTTTTTTTTTTTTTTTTTTATTTCTAGGAGAGATAGAGAGACAGCGTGAGCAGGGGAGGGTCAGAGAGAGAGGGAGTCACAGACTGAAACAGGCTCCAGGCTCTGAGCTGGCAGTCAGCACAGAGCCCGACGCGGGGCTCGAACCCACGAACCGCGAGATCATGACCTAAGCGAAAGTCGGACGCTTAACCGACTAAGCCACCCAGGCGCCCCGTTCTTTTCATATTTTAGATATTAACTCCTACCAGACATATCATTTGCAAATACCTTCTCCCATTCAGTAGGTTGTGTTTTGTTTTGTTGATGGTGTCCTTTGCTGTGCAAAAGCTCTTTACAAAAGGTTAAAGACCTGTATTCTGAAAACTATAAAACACTGATGACATTGAAGATAACACAAATGGAATGATATTCCATGCTCATGGGTTGGAATAATTTGCATTGTTGTGACATCCATATTACCCAAAGCAATCTACAGATTCAATGCAATCACTCTCTTAATAACAAAAGCATTTTTTTTGAAAACTAGAATAATCCTAAAAAATGTATGGAACCACAGAAGACCTCAAATAGCCAAAGCAATAATGAGAAAGAAGAACAAAGCTGGAGTCAGCACAATCCCAGATTTGAAGATATACTATAAAGTTGTAGTAATCAAAACAGCATGGCACTAGATCAAAAACAGATACATAAATCAATGGAGCAGAATAGAGTTCCCAGAAATAAACCCACATGTAGATTATCAGTTAATCTATGACAAAGGAGACAAGGATATACAATAGCAAAAGACAGTATTTTCAATAAATTCTACTGGGAAAACTAGACAGCTCCACATAAGAGAATTAAACTGGACTACTTTATAACACCATACACAAAAATAAGCTCAAAACTGATTACAGCCCTAAATCCATACAAATCCTGGAAGTAAACACAGTCAGTAATTTCTCTGACATAAGTTACAGCAACATTTTTCTAAATACATCTCCTAAGGCAAAGGAATCAAAAGTAAAAATAAACTATTGGAAATTCATCAAATTAAACAGACTCTAAGTATTTTATGTGCCTAAGACTAAAGCTGAATTTCAGGCCAGAGTTAAATCATTTCCTAAAGTGACTGAGGACTCCTATATATTTGCTGAAGAATTTAATATATTTATTCCAACTTACCAACCTGGTTTCTCAGATTCTTATCAGTTGGTTCACATGCTTATTGCTGAGGGCTAAGCCAAATATAGCATGAAACTCGCTCACTGAGAATATCCTGAACAAGATTCAGAGGAACTTCTCAGAGTGGGGCCAAGATGGCAGACCAGCAAGGAAGTTCTTTGTTTCTCTTGTCCCTGAAATATAGCCAGATCAGCACCAAACCATTATGCACACCTAGGAAATTGATCTAAGGATTAACACAACAATGTCCATAATTTGCGCCACAGAACTTGGCAGGTATGAAGTACAGAGAGGTGAAGTGGGGGAGAAAGAAGCCGTGAAGGGTAGGGAGCTGTTTTGGGGGGAGAGAGGACAGAGAAATTGGGGGAGAGTGTGGTGCACTGGGAGAGTACAGGGAAAAAACTCCTCCAAAAGCAGCTGGAGAGAAAGCAAAAGAATGGAAACACCCACAAAGGACTGAACAAGAAATCTGTTCCCCAAAAGCTCTGACAGGGACAAAGGAGAGGGTTTCGATACCATTAAGACTGTATAAATAGGGGAGCACACAATTGGAAATTCCAGAGCTCAACACCTGGAGGTCCTCTGGTGGGAAGGGTGAATTCTCAGGAGCAGACAGTGAGGTCCGAGGGGTCAGTGGGCCATATGGGGAGAAGTGGTTTCCCCTACTTGGAGGGCATTTGGTGGAGGCCATAAAGCCTCCCCACAGGCAAAGATTACAGTGGACCCCAGAGAGCAGCCATGTTTGCTGGTATTAGAACAAAGATTCCAGAATGCAGTGAAATCTGGTGCTAGTTATATGTTGTGATTTGCCATAATTCCTGAACCTTTGCCGCTGCAAGGATCACATGAATATTTCCTGGGGCAAGCTGGTACACAGCCATTGCTCAGTGAGGCCCTTCACCAGATGGTTGGAGCGGGTCCAAGCTGCAGAGTTCTCAGAAGTGAGTAGTTTGGAAACACAGCCCAATGTCAGATAAAATTCGAGAGAAGGGTGTTACCTCGTGGGCTGACAGCTTGGACATGGACAGTATAGAAGCAGGGAGTGGGTGGAAGCCTGAGACAAAGGAGGGGTGCTTGAATGTGGGTGGGTGACAACACAGAGCTCCTGTGCCAGAAACTAGGAAGCTGGGTGATGCCAATTTCACCTCTCCCATGCATGTGTATACACACGCTGGCGTGCCATGACAATCCACCCAAGTAAGATAAGCTGAACCACCTCGTGGAGAATGAAGCCGTTATATCAAGCCCTGTCCAACTGTGCCCTCTAAGCACATGCCCTAGAGGATGACCACAAATCTCTCTGCCTGCCTAGAGTATGGACTATAGAGTGCTTCATAGTTTGAGTTCTAGGGGAAACAGGATGTAATTTGATCTGGTTTTCATCCTGTGTACTGGTTCATCTATTTAATTTCTTTTCCTTTTCTCCTTTCTTTTCTATTTCTTGCTTACACAAAGGAAAAAATTATTTTTATTTTGCTTTTTAAAAAAATTAATTCTTCTTCCATGTTGCTACACATGGCCAGATTTTATTCTTTCTCATTCCCATGTAGCATTCCGCTGTATAGATAAACCACATCTTCTTGATCCATTCATCTGTTGATGGACACTAAGGCTCTTTCCATGTTTTGGCTATTGTTGAGAGTGTTGCTATGAGCATTGGGGTACATGTGCCCCTATGCATCAGCACTCCTGTATCCCTTGGGTAAATTCCTAGCAGTGCTACTGCTGGGTCATAGGGGAGTTCTAGTGTTAATTTCTTGAGGAACCTCCACAGTGTTTTCCAGAGGGGCTGTACCAGTTTATATTCTCACCAACAGTGTAGGAGGGTGTCTGTTTCTTGAGGGTGTTATGCCGAGTGAAATAAGTCAGGCAGAGAAGGACAGATACCATATGTTTGCACATATAGGAGGATTAGGAGGAACTTAATGGAGGACCATGGGGGAGAAGAAGGGGGGAAAATAGTGGGGGAGAGGGAGGGAGGCAAACCATGAGAGACTCTTGAGTGCTGAGAACAAACTGAGGACTGATAGGGGTGGGGGGGAGGGGATGAGGGGTGATGGGCATGGAGGAGGGCACTTGTGGGGATGAGCACTGGGTGTTATAGGGAAACCAACTTCACAATAAACTATAAATACATACATACATACATACATACATACATAAAAATAAAGAGGTCATTAAGATTAACAAAATTAATTCTTTTCACCATGTTTTTTATTTTTTTGTAAATATTTTCATTCTATTTCATTTTCTTCATTTCATTTTATTCTACTTCATTGTATACATTTGTTTTTAGTTTTTAAACCTTTTCTTACCTTTTTTCTTCTTTTTTTCCTTCCCCCTCCCTTTTTTTCTCTATTCTATCAAGCTTCTTCCAACCACTAGACCAAAACACACCTAGGATCTAGCTACCTTTACTTGATTTTTGTGTGTTTTTAAAAAATTTTTAATGTTTATTCTTTTTTGAGGGAGAGAGAGACAGAGAGTGAGCAGGGAAAGAGCAGAGAGAGAGAGGGAGACACAGAATCTGAAGCAGGCTCTAGACTCTGAGCTGTCAGCCCAGAGCCTGATGTGGGGCTCGAACTCACAAATGGGAGATCATGACCTGAGCCTAAGATGCTCAACCAACTGAGCCACCCAGGCACCCCTTTGTGTTGTGTTTTATTTTTATTTTTATTTTATTAATTTTTTTCTTCTTCCAAAATGAAAAAGTGAAGGAACTCAAACCAAAAGAAAGAATAGGGGCTTAATCAACATAGATATGGCAAGATGTCTGAACTAGAATTTAGAACCAAAATAAAAAGAATATTAGCATGGGTTGAGTAAAGAATAGAATCCCTTTCCCTTCCTACAGAGATAAAGGAAGTAAAATCTAGTCAGGACAAAATTAAAACTACTATGACCGAGCTACAATCTTGAATGGATGCCACAGCAGAAAAAATAGACAAAGTAGAGCAGTGAATCAGCAATATAGAAGACAAATGTTTGGAGAATAATTAAGCAGGAAAAAAAAAATAGGGAAACAAAGGAAAAAGAGCACAATACAAGAAGTAGAAAACTGAGGGGCGCCTGGGTGGCTTAGTCGGTTGGGCGTCCGACTTTCTCTTGGGTCATGATCTCGCGGTTCGTGGGTTCAAGCCCCGCGTCGGGCTCTGTGCTGACTGCCAGCTCAGAGCCTGGAGCCTGTTTCGGAGTCTGTCACTCCCTCTCTCTCCGACCCTCCCCTGCTCACGCTGTCTTTCTCTCTCTCCTAGAAATAAATAAAACATTAAAAAAAAAAAAAAGAAGTAGAAAACTGAGTGACTTAAAAAAAAAGGAATAACATCTGAATCAAGGATTCCTAGAAGATGAAGAGAGGAAAAGGGGCAGAAGGTTTATGTGAGCAAATTACAGTGGAAAAATTTCCTAATCTGGGGAAGGACACAGACATCAAAATCCAAGAAGCACAGAGAACTCCCATTAGATTCAACTAAGACTGAGCAACAACAAGGCATATCAGCATCAAATTCAGAAAATACACATAAAAAGAAAGAATTAAGAAAGCAGCAAGGGGAAAAAAGTCCTTAACCTACAAGGGAAGGCAGATCAGACTGGCAACAGACCTATACACAGAAACTTGGCAGGCCAGAAAATAGTCAGAATATAGTCAACATGCTACATTGGAAAAATATGCAGCCAAGAATTCTTTATCCAGCAAGACTGTCATTCAAAATAAAGGAGACATTGGGGCGCCTGGGTGGCTTAGTCGGTTAAGCGTCCGACTTTCGCTTAGGTCATGATCTCGCGGTTCGTGGGTTCGAGCCCCGCGTCGGGCTCTGTGCTGACTGCCAGCTCAGAGCCTGGAGCCTGTTTCAGTCTGTGACTCCCTCTCTCTCTGACCGTCCCCTGCTCACGCTGTCTCTCTCTCTCTCTCTCCTAGAAATAAATAAATAAATAAATAAATAAAGGAGACATAACAAAAACTAAAGGAATTCATGACCACTAAACTAGCCTTGCGAGAAATTTTAATGGGGACCCTCTGAGGGGAGAAAAGGTGAAACAAAACAAAAAAGATCAAAGGCAACAAAGACTAGAAAGGACCAAAGACCACCAGAAACTCCAACTCTACAGGCAACACAATGGCACTCAATCCATATCTTATGTACTCACTCAAACAGTTACTGAACTAAATGCTCAAGTCAAAAGACAAAGGGTATCAGAATGGATAAGAAAACAAGATCCATGTATATGCTGTTTACAAGAGACCTATTTTGTCCTAAAGACACCTCAGATTGAAAGTAAGGGGATGGAGAATGATCTATCATGCTAACGGTCACCAAAAGAAAGCCAGAGTAACCATACTGATACCAGACAAACTGTATTTTAAAATAAAGACTATAAGAAGAGATGAAGAAGAGCATTATATCGTAGTAAAGTGGCCTACTTATCAAGAAGGGCTAGCAAATGTAAACATTTATCCCCCAAACATGGTGGCACCCAAATACAGAATCAGTTCATCACAAACATAAGAAATTCTTTGCTAATAATACCATAATAGTAGGGGACTTCAACATCCCACTTACAGCAATGGATAGATCATCTAAGTAGGAAATCAACAAGATAACAATGGCTTTGAATGAACACTGGACCAGATGGACTTAACAGATATATTCAGCACATTTCTTCTTAAAGCAGAAGAATACACAAGAATTCTTCTTAAGTGCACATGGAACATTTTCAAGAATAGAACACATACTGGGTGACAAATCAGTCCTCAACAAGTACAAAAAAAATCAAGCTCATACTGTGCATAATTTCAGATCACAATGCTATGAATCTCAAAATCAACCACAAGATAAAATTTGGAAAGACCATAAAAACTTGGACTAAAGAACATCCTACTGAAGAATGAACGGGCTAACCAATTAAAGAGGAAATTAAAAAGTACATGGAACCCAATGAAAATGATAACATGACAGCCCAAAACCTCTGGGATACAGCAAAAGCAGTCGTAAGTGGGAAGTATAGAGCAATCCAGGCCTTCCTAAAGAATGAAGAAAGGTCTCAAATACACAACCTAACCTTACACCTTAAACAGCTGGAAAAAGAACAGAAAATAAAGCTCAAAACAGGCATAAGAAGGGAAATAATAAAGATTAGAGCAGAAATCAATGATATCAAAATCCAGAAAACAGTAGACCAGATCAATGAAACCAGGAGCTAGTTCATTGAAAGAAGTAATAAAATTGATAAACCCCTAGCCAGACTGATCAAAAAGAAAAAGGAAAGGACCGAAATAAATAAAATCAAGAATGAAAGAGAAGAGATCACAACCAACACTGCAGAAATAAAAAACAATCTTAAGAGAATATTATGAGCAATTCTATGCCATTTAATTGGGCAATCTGAAAGAAATGGAGAAATTCCTAGAAACATATAAGCTACCAAAAGTGAAACAGGAAGAAATAGAAAATTTGAACAGACCCATCATCAGTAAAGAAAGTGGATTATTAATCAAAACCCTCCCAGAAACAAGAGTCCAGGGCCAGATGGCTTTCCAGGGGAACTCTACCAAATACTTAAAGAAGAGTTACGCCTATTCTGTTGAAACTTTTCCAAAAAATAGAAATGGAAGGCAAGGCACCAAACTCATTCTATGCGGCCAGCATTACCTTGATTCCAAAACCAGAAAAAGACCCCACTTAAAAGGAGAACTACAGACCAATTTCCCTGATGACATGGATGCAAAAATTCTCAACAAGATACTAGCCAACCAGATCCAACAATACGTTAAAAGAATTATTTGCCACAATCAAGGGGGATTTATACCTGGGATGCAGGGCTGGTTCAATATCTGCAAATCAACCTATGTGATACATCACATTAATTTAAAAAAAAAAGAATAAGAACCACATGATCCTCTTAATAGATGCAGGGAAAGTATCTGACAAAATATAGCATCCTTTCTTGATAAAAAAAAAAAAAACCCTCAAGAAAGGAGGGATAGAGGGATCATACTCCAAGATCATAAAAGCCAAATACCAAAGACCCCTTCTAATATCATTCTCAATGGGGAAAAACTGAGACCTTTCCCCCTAAGGTCAGGAACATGACAAGGATGTCCATGCTCACCACTGTTATTCAGCATAGTGTTGGAAATCCTAGCCTCAGCAATCACACAACATAAAGAAATAAAAGGCATCCAAATTGGCAAGGAGGAAGTCAAAATTTCAGTCTCTGCAGTCGATATGATACTTTATGTGGAAAATCCAAAAGATTCCACACACAAAAAAAATTGCTAGAACTGATCCATGAATTTAGCAAAATTGCAGGATATAAAAAATTGATGCACAAAAATCAGCTGGATTTCTACACACCAATATTGAAGCAGCAGAAAGAGAATCAAGGAATCAATACCATTTACAATTGCACCCAAAACCCATAAAATCCCTAGGGATAAACCTAACCAAAGGGGTGAAAAACCTATATACTTAAAACTATATAAAGCTTATGAAAGAAATTGAAGAACACACACACACACACACACACACACACACACACACACACAGGAAAAATATTCCATGCTCATGGACCGAAAGAAAAAACAGTATTAAAATGTTGATACTAGTCACAGAAATCTACATATTCAATGGAATGCCTATCAAAATAACACCAGCATTCTTCACAGAGCGAGAACAAACAATCCTAAAATTTGTATGTAACCAGAAAGACCCCAAATAGCCAAAGCAGTCCTGAAAAAGAAAACCAAGAAGGGAGGTACTACAATTCTGGACTTCAAAGCTGTAATCATCAAGACAGTATGGTACTGGCACAAAATCAGACACATAGATCAATGGAATAGAATAGAAAACCCAGAAATGGACCCACAAACATATGGTCAACTAATCTTTGGCAAAGCAGGGAAGAATATCCAATGGAAAAATGACAGTCTCTTCAGCAAACAGTGTTGAGAAAACTGGACAGCGACATGCAAAACATGAAACTGGACCACTTTCTTTCACCATACACAAAAATAAACTCAAAATGGATGAGAGACCTAAACAGTAAGGCCAAAGCCACGAAAATCCTACAGGAGAAAGCAGTCTAAAAGCTCTTTGACCTTGGCTACAGCAACTTATTACCTGACACGTCTCTGGAGGCAAGGGAAACAAAAGCAAAAAGAACTATTGTAACCTCAACAAGATAAAAAGCTTCTACACGGTGAAGGAAACAATCAGCAAAACGAAAAGGAAACCAATGAATGGAAGAAGACATCTGCAAATGACATATCAGATAAAGGGTTAGTATCCAATATCTATAAAGAACTTACCAAACTCAACACTCAAAAGCCAAATAATCCAGTGAAGAAATGGGCAAGAGACATGAATAAACACTTTTCCAAAGAAGACATCCAGACGGCTAAGAGACACATGAAAAAATGCTCAACATCAGTCATCATCAGGGAAATACAAACCAAGCCCACAAAAGATATCCCCTCACACCCATCAGAATGGCTAAAATTAACTCAGGCAATAATAGATGTTGGCAAGGATGCAGAGAAAATGGATCCCTTTTGTACTGTGCATGGGAATGCAAGCTGGTACAGCCACTCTGGAAAACAGTATGGAGGTTCCTCAACAAATTAAAAATAGAACTACCCTATGACCCAGAAATTCCACTACTTGGTATTTATTAAGGATACAGTGTTGGGAAATGTGCTGTTTTCAAGGGGCACATGCACCCCAATGTTTACAGCAGCATTATCAACAAGAGCCAAGGTATGGAAAGCCCTGATGAATATATATATATAAAACTTTATACATATATATAAAACTTGGTGATCAAAAAAATGAAATCTTACCATTTGCAACAGTGTGAATAGATCTAGAGTGTACTATGCTAAGTGAAATTAGTCAGTCAGAGAAAGACCAATAGCATATTTCTTTATTTATATGTGGAATTTAAGATACAAAACAGATGAACAAAAGGGAAAGGAAGCAAAAATAATATAAAAATAGGGAGGGGGAGAAAACCATAAGAGACTCAAATACAGAGAAGAAACTGAGGGTTGCTGAAGGGCTTGTGGGTGGGGAGACGGGCAAAATGGGCAAGGAGCATCAAGGAGGACACGTGTTGGGATGAGCACTGGGTGTTATATGTAGGGGATGAATACCTGGATTCTACTTCTGAAATCATTACTTCACTGTATGGTAACTAACTTGGATGTAAATTAAATAACAAAAGAAACTCCCTTCCCTCCATGTACTTCCCCCAACACTGAGAATGTCATGCTGCTTTGATACAAGCAGAAAAAAAGAAATACCAGTCAAGCCTAAGGAGGAGGAAAGAAAAGATTTAGAGAAA
Source organism: Proteles cristata cristata (assembly GCA_017311185.1). Lineage (NCBI taxonomy): Eukaryota > Metazoa > Chordata > Mammalia > Carnivora > Hyaenidae > Proteles > Proteles cristata. Next base: position 39,761 of record JAESUZ010002827.1, read on the forward strand.
CAGACTGCTAACTTTCTGGAAGATCCTTAAAACCTTGCTGTAATTGTCTACTGAACAATTTTTTCATTCATTTTTAAAAACATTTTTGAGAGAGAGAGTGACTGGAGGAGGAGAAGGAGAGGAAGAGAGAAATCCAAACAGGCTCTGTTTGCTGTCAGCACAGAGCTCAACGTGGGCTTGATCCCACAAACCATGAGATCATGACCTGAACTAAAACGGAGAGTTGGACGCTTAACTGACTGAGCCACCTAGATGCCCCTCCATTGACCAATTTAAATTACTTTTCCTAAGCCTGAAGTTTGGAACAAAATTCAGTCTTAGACAACAAAAGCCTCATCAGTCTGTTCATGATTGTCAGTTTTGACTCCAAATTGTCTTTAATGAAAACTGCTCCTCCTTTACATCTAGGTTTATTAGTGTGCGAGTCTGGGATATATCCCTTTTAGTTAAAAGAATCAAGATGGAATGGGAAACTATGTCTGCTCCAGGTTTAATTAACCTGGAAAACCACTTTGCTCAGACCCTAGATGAGTCATCTAGTGGAAAGACTGTTAAATTTTCAATGCTCGACTCCAGCAAAATAAGCTCCCCCCGCCCCCAAACTAGAGGGGTGCCTGGGTGGCTCAGTCAGTTGAGCCTCCAACTTCAGCTCAGATCATGATCTCGCAGTCTTTGAGTTTGAGCCCCACATCAGGCTCTGTACTGACAGCTCAGAGCCTGGAATTGCTTCAGATTCTGTGTCTCCGTCTTTCTCGGCCCCTTGCCTGTGCTCTCTCGCTCTCTCTCTCTCTCTAACTCTCTCAAAAATAAACAAAACAGATCAACGAAACCAAGAGTTGGTTTTTTGAAAACATAAACAAAATTGACAAACCTCTAGCCAGGCTTCTCAAAAAGAAAAAAGAGAGCACTCAAATACATATAATTACAAATGAAAATGGACTTATTACAACCAACGACTCAGAAATACAAGCAGTTATCAGAGAATACTATGAAAAATAATATGTCAACAAATTGGACAACTTAGAAGAAATGGACAAATTTCTAAATACACACTCACTACCAAAATTCACACGGGAAAAGATAAAAAATCTGAACAGATCCATAACTAGTGAAAAAACAGAATCAGTTATCAAAAATCTCCCAACAAATAAAAGCCCTGAACCTGATGGCTTCCATGGGGAATTCCACCAGACATTTAAAACAGAATTAATACCCATACATCTCAAGCTATTCCAAAATAGAAATTGAAGGAATACTTCTGGACTCATTTTATGAAGCCAGCATCACTTTGATTCCCAAGCCAGACAGAAACCCAGCAAAAAAAAGAGAACTACAGGCCAATATCCTTGATGAATATAGATGCAAAAATCCTCAACAAGGTACTTACAAATCGAATCCAATAGCACATAAAAGGAATTATCCACCAAGATCAAGTGGGATTCATTCCTGGGTGACAGGGCTGGTTCAACATTCGCAAACAATATGATCCTGTTGATAGATGCAGAAAAAGCATTTGACAAAATACAGCATCCCTTTTAATAAAGACCCCAGAGAAAGTCGGGATAGAAGGAACTTACTTAAACATCATAAAAGCCATCTATGAGAAGCCCTAGGCTAACATCATCCTCAACGGGGGAAAACTGAGAGCTTTCCCCCTGAGATCAGGAACACGACAGGGATGGCCACTCTCACCACTGCTGTTTAACATAGTGCTGCAAGTCCTAGCACCAGCCATCAGACAACAAAAGGAAATAAAAGGCATCAGAATTGGCAAAGATGTCAAAATTTCACTTTTCACAGATGACATGATACTCTACATAGAAAACCCAACAGACTCCACTAACCCTAATCTTAACACTAACCCTCATTCTAAACATAACCCTAAACCTGACCCACACCTGCGCATGTGTCCTCATTTTGGCCTTCCAGGGAGATCACAGAACAGGTGTTGTTTCTGCTCTGGTGACTCCTCTGGACTGAGGCTCTCTCCCCATGGGGTCCCAGTTCCTAGGTCTGAGAACAACACAGACTTGCAGCCCATAAGCGGTACAGGCTTAACCAGCATGGAATGTGGAATATCACCGTGCCATTCACAAAGCCTGAATGGAGCTGCACAAGGGGGTGCCCTGAGGCCCAAACGTAGCCTGGCCCAGAGAGGAGGCCGGCCCTTGAACCCAAAGAATAAGTCTCACTGGCACTTTCCAAAGTGTCCTCAACTCAGCCCTCCAGGGAGACCACTGCACTGCTGCATGATCAGCACCTGGAGCCTCCTGGAATCTAACCCTACCCCTACCCCTAAAGCTAACCCTAACACTTAGTCTAACCATAACCCTATACCAGACCTGCACCGCAGATGGGGCTTCATTTTAGCCCACCATGGAGATCACCAGACTGTTGTTGCTTTTGTCCTGGCAACTCCCCTGGACAGAAACCTAACCCTAGCCAAGGCTCTCCCCTCCAATGAGGACCCAATTCCTAGGTCTAAGAACATGCCAGACACGGGGCCCAGAATCGGTGAAGGTTCGATCAGCATGGAACGTGGAATATCACCATGCCGTTTACAAACCCCAGATGGAGCGGCACAAGAGGTGCTCTGAGTCCCAACTATAGCCCGACTCCAGAAAATGCTGGCTCTCGAATGCTGAGACTAAGCCTGAACAGCCCTCTTCCATTTGCCCTCAATTCAGCCCTACAGGGAGAACACTGCGGTGTTGGGTGATCAACGACTGGAGCCTTCTGGGATCTAACCCTAACCCTAAGCCAAACTCTAATTCTAACTCTAACTCTAACCCTAACCTTAACTCTACCATAACCCTACACCTAACATGCACCAGCAGAAGGGCCCTCATTTCAATCCTCCAGGGAGATCACAGGACTGGTGTTTCTTCTGCCCTGGCTACTCCCCAGGATGGAACCCTAATCCTAGCCATGGCTCTCTCCCCATGGGGATCCAATTCCTAGGTCTGAGAACACCACAGATATGGGGCCAGAGCAGTGCAGGCTTAATCAGCATGGAACATGGAATATCACCAGGCCATTTACAAAGCTCTGATGGAGCTGCATAGGGCATGCCATGAGGCCCAACTGTAGCCCAACCCAAAAGTGAGGGTGGCTTTGAACCCAACCTCTCAAGCCTGACCACCACCCTCCCATGGGCCCTCAACTCAGCCTTTCGGGGAGACCACTGTACTGTTGGAAGTTTAGTGCCTTGAGTCTGCTGGGTTCAAACCCTAAACCTAAACCTAACTCTAACCCTGACACTAACCCTCACTCTAACTGTAACCCTAAACCGGACCTGCACTCACACATGAGCCCTCATTTCAGCCCACCAGGGAGATTACAGGACTGGTGTCACTTCTGCCCTGGGGACTCCCCTGGACAAACCCTAACCCTAGCCAAGGCTCTCTCTCCACGGACACCCAATTCCTAGATCTGAGAAAACAACGGACAAGGGGTTCAAAGGAGTGCAGGGTTAAGTGGCATGGAATATAGAACTTGAACAAACCCTGGATGAAGCTGCACAAATGGTGCCCTGAGGCCCAAGCGTAGCCATGCTCATACAGGAGGCTGGCCCTTGAACCGAAAGAGTAAGCCTGACTGGCACTCACTCACGTGCCCTCCACTCAGCCCTCTGGGGAGAAGACTGCCCTCCTGAATGATCAGTACCTGAAGCCTCCTGGAATCTGACCCTAACTCTAACCTTAAACCTAATCCTATCCCTAAAACCAACCCTAACTTTACTTAACTCTACACCTGATACAAACCAGCACATGGGCTCTCATTTCAGCTCTCCAGGGAACTCACGGGACTGGGGAGGACCCCTAAATCCTAACTTTAGTTCATATCCCTAGCCCCTACCCCTACAACTAAACCCTAAACCCTACACCCTAACCCTAAACCCTCAACCAAAACACATAACCATAACCCCTAATCCTAATCTAACCTTAACCCTTAACCCATAAACCCTAACCCATACCCTGAACCCCAACCCAAATCCTAAAACAAATGCTGAACCTAACACTACACTAAGCCTAACCCCTAACCCGCATCCCCTAATCCCTAATGCTAACCCATATCCTAACCATTATACCTAAATCCTAACCCCTGACACTATCCCTAACCTCTATCTCTAACCCTAACCCTAAACCCCAAACCAAACACTGACCCCAACCAAAACCCCTACCCCAAACTAAAACCCTTACCCTCTAACACTAACGCTCTAATTCTACCCCTCTAACCCTAACCTTAACCTTCTAACCCTAACACCAACTCCTAACCCTAACCCCTAATGACCTTACTCCTAACCCCAACCCTTATCCTCTAACCCTAACCCTCTAACCCTAAGCTAACCCCAACCCCTAACCCTAAACACTACTAAAAGAAATTAAAGACAATATAAAGTGTACTATTGCTGATTGGCAATAGCACACAATGCAACATGTAGATTCAATGTGATTCCCAGGAAAATTCACAAAATCTTCTGAGAAGAAATGCACAAGCTAATCCTATAGTCATACGAAAATCAAAGGACCACAAAATAAACAAAACAATAAAAAAAATCAAAGTAGAAGCTCATACTTCCCATTTTCAAACCTCAAAACTAAGCAACAGTAAATAAAACTTTGTGATACTGTCATAAAGATATACATGAAGATCAGTGGGATTTCATTGAGAACCCAGAAATAAACTCTTTCTTCTATGGTCAACCAAATTCTGACAAGGTTGGACAGCATGACATTGGGGAAACAATGATCTTATCAACAAAGGGTGCCAGATGACTGGCCATCCACGGGCAGAGGAATGAAACTGGACCCTTACTCTCACACCACATACAAACATTAACTCAAAGTGGATCAAAAGCTTAAATGTAAGAGGTAAACTTGTAAACTCTAGAAGACGTAAATGGAGATAAATCTTCATGAGCATTAAGTTTAACAATGCTTTTAGAGCTGACACCAAATCACAAGCAAGGAAAGAAAAATAGATAAATTTAGTTTCCTCGGCATTAAAAACTTTTGTACCTCAAAAGCTGCTGTTCCAAAAGTGAAAAGATAATACCTAGAATGAAAGAAAATATTGGCACATTATGTGTCTGGTAAGAGTCTGTTTTATAGAATAAAAAGATTCTTTTTATATATATATATTTTTAATTTTTAATGTTTTTTATTTCTAGGAGAGAGAGAGAGAGACAGCGTGAGGAGGGGAGGGTCAGAGAGAGAGGGAATCACAGACTGAAACAGGCTCCAGGCTCTGAGCTGGCAGTCAGCACAGAGCCCGACGCAGGGCCCGAACCCACGAACCGCGAGATCATGACCTAAGCGAAAGTCGGACGCTTAACCGACTAAGCCACCCAGGCGCCCCTCTTTTTATATATTCTTTATATATATTCTTTTATAGAATAAAGAACTTGTACAACTCATCATCAACAACAAAAACCCCACAATTTTTAGAATGGACAAAGGACTTGGATATATCTTTCCCAAGGGAGATCCTATGTATGGTGAATAGACATGAAAAGATGTTAAACATCAGTAATCCTTATGGAAATGAAGATGTAAACCACGGTTAGATACCCTTTTACATGCACTAAAATTGCTATAATATAGAACACCACGATATAACAAATGTTGGCAATGATGTTGAGAAATTGGAACCCTGAAACCATGCTTGTGGAAATGTAAAGTGGTGGAGCCTATGTGTAAAATAGTTCGGGATTTCCTCAGAAAACTAAAAACATAGAATGACCATTTGGCTCCACAATTCTACTCCTAGATGTCTATCCCAAAGAATCGAAACAGTTTTTTTAAAAAAGAGCATATGCACAAACATACACAGCAGCACTGTTCACAACAGCCAGAAACGGTAGAAAAACTATGCAAATGACCATCGGTGGGTGAATGAAAAAACACACTGGGCCGACCCATAAACAGCAATATTATTCTGCCATAGAAAGGAATAAAGGAAAACAGTGCAGCCGCAGAGACTAGCGCAGTGGTTCCTCAGAAAGTGCGCACAGAACTCCCCCCCCCCGCCCCCCCCTACAGCCGGACACTGAAAGCAAAGCCTTGAGCGGATATTCACGTTCCCTAAGTCATAGCATCTTCTTCACAGCAGCCAAGAGATGGAAGCCACCCCAGTGAAGGCCGACAGATGGACGAATACACAAATTGGGGTCTGCACACAATGGAATACGGCTCAGCCTTACAAAAGACCGGAATTTCCGCTACAACATGGATTGAACCTCGCAGACATTATGCTGAGTGAAATACGCCAGGCACAGGAGGACAAATAACTCCCTCTCCCAAGTGAACCCATTTTTCCTGGTAGAAGCTGGAGGTGTTATATTGAAGGTAAACAGAGCTAATAAATGCGTACACTCGCAGGACACGACACGGACACAGAAACCCCACGTGCAGATCGACACACTCAGGACGACCCATCGGAAAGAGACACGAAGAGACGGACCCACTGACACCTGCGTCAGAAGGAACCACGTGTCCGGGAGGGACTCTGAGCGAGGAGGGGACAGGCCTGCTCTCTGAGGACGACAGGGCGCTGGGGACAGAAACGCAGGGAGACGCGCGGGGACGGAACGCCACTCGGTGCTCCTGGACGCGGGGGAATCCGTCCTGTGACAACGGCCGTCCTGCCCGGTGCGATCGGGACATCCGGGGCCGTGGACACCGAACCGCCCAGGACGCCGTGTCACACGCGGAACCGGCCCCCCGACCCGCGGGGCCACAGCGGCGGGAGCGCGAGCACCGCCCGGGCACCTGCTCGCGGGCCGCGAACCGCGTGAGGACGCGGCGGGAACCGGGTCGTCGCGCAGCAGAAACACCGACGCGCGGCCCCGCGGCCCCGGAGCCCGGAGAGGGAAGACCCGACGGCGGCGCGCACAGCCCCCGCGGGTCCCCTGAACCCCGACTCCTCTCAGCGGGGTCTGCTCCGGAAGCTCCTCCTCCTCCCCCCGCCTCGCTTTCTCCTCACCTGCTCCTCCCGCGGCGGGTCCTGAGGAGGCCGGGTTCGAGCGGACGCGGCACCAAGTCCTCTGGAACCCTCCACAGCGGGTCCTGAGGAGACGGTGCTCCTGTTCCCGGGGATGCGGCTCCACGTGCCCCCGAATTCCCCACAGCGGGTTCTGAGGAGGCGGGGTCCCGTCGTCGTGTAGGCGTGGCACCACGTACCTCCGAGCCCGCACAGCGGGTCCTCAGGAGACCTGATTTCTGTCTCTGGGACCGAGGACCCACCTCCCCCCGTATCCCCCACAGCGGGTTCTGAGCAAGCGAGTGCAGGAGGCAGGCTCAGTGCGCGTGCGCGCGCTGGCGTCAGGCAGCGGACCTCCGGCGACCCCTGCAGGCCACCTAGGGTAAGAGTGTGCCCTTGGAAAACCAGTAACAGGCAGACCTATCACACAACACACAACAGGAGACAAGGCCAGGAGAGCGTGCTGTACAGAAAGATGAGTGTTTCCCAAAAGAGTTACAACTGAGCATGGCCACAGCATTCACCTTGTCCTTGTCTGCATTCTTGGTACAGTCAGAGCTGCTGTACTCACAGAGGTCGCACCAGTTTCTGGATCTGCTAAAGGCCCTAGAAGGAATAGAGGTTTATTCTGATTTTAGTGGACTGTGCAAAATTAAAACAAACCCTCATCTCATTCTTCACAGACCTTCAACTTTTCCCTATACTCAGGTCCCTGACCAGAGGCAGAGGGTATCCCACATGCCTCAGGTGACCCCCATGGATAAGGGGGAGAATCATCCCCTCACCTTAATGTGGACACCATGGTGCCCTGGTTCATGTTTTTCATAATGAATCAAATAAATGCGGACAGGTTGGGCTCAACTAGAAATTTAGAATTCATCAGTAAAACAGGTTTTTTAGTTTACATCATGGGAAATCACCATTTCATTACATATTAAGAATAAACAGGTGTGGCTCTAAAGACCATATGTGTTGGAATGTCGCTTATATCATGACGGAATTCTGTCTATACTGTTTTTGGTCAATGTCTTCAATTACAGAATTGGGTAATTTTGTAAAATTTTCCAAGTGTTTTCCATGGGTTAAACATGGCAGGTTTTTCATGGCCTTCTCTGCAAAGGTAACCACAAGTGCAGAGCAGCACAGCTCCTCCCTCACCCCAGGGGCAGTGCAGCATGGCCTTCTCAGCAATACAACCTGATCCATACGCCAGCACCCATTTGTTTTTTGTTTTTTAAATGTTTTATTTTTATTTATTTCTGAGAGAGAGGGAGAGAGACAGACAACATGAGCAGAGGAGGATCAGAGAGAGAGGGAGACACAGAATCTGAAGGAGGCTCCAAGGCTCTGAGCTAGCTGTCAGCACAGAGCCCGACGCGGGGCTCGAACCCATGAACCATGAGATCATGACCTGAGCCAAAGCCAGATGCTTAACCAACTAAGCCACCCAGGCGCCCCGCCAGCACCCATTTGTAGTCTTCACCTATTCACTGAGGTGGCTGAGGGAGGGCCAGACTCCCTCCTTCAGAAGCTTTTAGTCAGCTGGTAGATGATCACAGCAATTTTGTTCCAGGGATGCCTCAGGTCACTTTGACATCTCAGGAACCTCTGACATATCTTGCACGTGGGACACCACTCAGGAGTCGGTTGCGGGGGGAGGGTTTCATGGTAATGACCTCTCTCTATCCAGGAGGAGACTGGGAGTTTCTTTTTGGTCCCCGAGGACTCTCCCTTGGGATGCTGTTTTATCCCACTTTAAACAATTTGGATTTCAACATTTAGTAAAGGACTGATCTCCTGTAACACTGCATGGCCTCAGTAGGATCTAGCAGTTAGATCTCCTCTGCAGGAAACAGGGCAAATGGATAGAGGGAGCTTAAGTCCAGGCCTTGACAGCGCTAAACGAAGACCCAAACCAAAAGGCCTCTCACAGACTGTTTACCCAAATGTATTTGGCTAGTAAACTCCTTCCTGACATACTGCATGTCTACACAGGCCTTCTTCAAATAAATCCAGGTCACTGGAAGAAACACAGGCCATCCCAGATGAAGGGGATTCTAACTCTCTCTCTCTCTCTCTCTCTCTCTCTCTCTTTGTTTCTCCTCCTAATACAGGTGGGGGCTTCTCCCTCATTGATTTCCAAGTAATGGTTCTAATTGGAGCTAACTGTGGTTAGTCTACACCAGGATGGGGACTTTAAGGAATATTCCCAAGCAGAGCAGCTTGCCAAAGCTTCCTTTGTTTCTTGAACCTGATCTGACAGTTACTAGAAACCCACCCCATATAAACCCAGGAGACATGTAGTATTAAAAGATTGGAAGTATAATACAACAGCAGATTTAACTCCGAAATGGAAGGGCCCCTTAGTAGGTTGTATTATGTACTCCCACTATGGTAAAATTAGGCCATTCTTGACGGACTCATGTATCAAGAATTAAACCTGTACCTTCCTCAAAGGAATCTAGTATGCAAGTTGACATGCTTTTTTTTTTTTTTTAAACAGTGAAAAGTAGACTTGGTTCTTTATTTTATTATTTTTTTACAAATAGTTTATTGTCAAATTAGTTTCCACATAACACTCAGTGCTCATCCCCACAAGTGTCCTCCTCCATGCCCATCCCCCTTCCCCCCTACATCCATCAGTCCTCAGTTTTTGTCAGCCTTCAAGAGTCTCTCATGGTTTGCCTCTCTCCCTTTCCCCCACCATTTCCCCCCTTCTTCTCTCCCTTGTTCCTCTATTAAGTTCCTCTTAATCCTCCTATACGTGCAAACATATGATATTTGTCCTTCTCTGCCTGACTTATTTTGCTCAGCATAACACCCTTAAGGTCCATCCATGTTGCTACACATGGCCAGATTTCATTTTTTCTCATTGCCATTTTTCCATGGTATAGATAAACCACATCTTCTTGATCCATTCATCCGTTGATGGACACTTAGGCTCTTTCTATGTTTTAGCTATTGTGGAGAGTGCTGCTATGAACATTGGGGTACATGTGCTCCTATGCATCAGCATTTCTGGATCCCTTGGGTAAATTCCTAGCAGTGCTATTGCTGGGTCATAGGGGAGTTCTATTGTTAGTTTCCTGAGGAACCTCCACACTGTTTTCCAGAGGGGCTGCACCAGTTTACATTCCCACCAACAGTGTAGGAGGGTGCCCGTTTCTCCACATCCTCGCCAGCATCTAGAGTTCTCTGATTGGCTCATTTTAGCCACTCTGACTGGCGTGAGGTGGTATCTCAGTGTGGTTTTGATGTGTATTTCCCTGATGAGGAGCGATGCTGAGCATCGTTTCATGTGTCTGTTGGCCATCTGGATGTCCTTTTTGGAGAAGTGTCTGTTCATATCTTCTGCCCATTTCTTCACTGGGTTGTTTGTTTTTCGAGTGTGAAGTTTGGTGAGTTCCTTATAGATTCTGGATATCAATCCTTTATCTGATATATCATTTGCAACTATCTTTTCCCATTCCGTTGGTTGCCTATTAGTTTTGTGGGTTGTTTCCTTTGCTGTGCAGAAGCTTTTAATCTTGATGAGGTCCCAATCGTTTATTTTTGCTCTTGATTCCTTTGCTTTGAGGGATGTGTCAAAGTAAGAGGTTGCTGCGGTGGAGGTCAAAGAGGTTGTTTCCTGCTTTCTCCTCTAGGGTTTTGATGGTTTCCTGTCTCACATTCAGGTCCTTTATCCATTTTGAGTTTATTTTTGTGTACAGTGTGAGAAAATGATCTAGTTTCATTCTTCTGCATGCTGCTGTCCAGTTCTCCCAACACCATTTGTTAAAGAGGCTGTCTTTTTTCCATTGGATATTCTTTCCTGCTTTGTCAAATATCAGTTGGCTGTATACTTTTGGGTCCACTTCTGAGTTCTCAGTTCTGTTCCATTGGCCTATGTGTCTGTTTTTGTGCCAATACCATACTGTCTTGATGATGACAGCTTTGTAGTAGAGGTTAAAGTCTGGGATGGTGATACCTCCCATTTTGGTTTTATTTTTCAGGATTACTTTGGCTATTCGGGGTCTTTTGTGGTTCCATACAAATTTTAGGATAGTTTGCTCTAACTTTGAGAAGTATGCTGGGGCAATTTTGATTGGAATTGCACTGAATGTGTAGATAGCTTTGGAGAGTAATGACATCTTAACTATATTTATTCTTCCTATCCATGAGCATTGGATGTTTTTCCATTTATTTGTGTCTTCTTCAATTTCCTTCATAAGTTTTCTGTAGTTTTCATCATACAGATCTTTTGTATCCTTGGTTAGGTTTATTCCTAGGTATTTTATGTTTTTTTTGTGCAATTGTGAATGGGATCAGCTTCTTGATTTCTCTTTCTGTTGGTTGCTTCATTGTTGGTGTATAGAAATGCAACCGATTTCTGTACGTTGATTTTGTACCCTGCAACTTGGCTAAATTCTTGGATCAGTTGCAGTAGGCTTCTGGTGGAATCCGTTGGGTTTTCTATGTAGAGTATCATGTCATCTGTGAAAAGTGATAGTTTGACTTCCTCTTTGCCAATTCTGATGTCCTTTATTTCCTTTTGTTGTCTAATGGCTGATGCTAGGACTTCCAGCACTATGTTAAACAGCAGTGGTGAGAGTGGACATCCCTGTTGTGTTCCTGATCTCAGGCGGAAAGCTCTCAGTTTTTCCCCGTTGAGGATGATGTTAGCTGAAGGCTTCTCATAGATGGCTTTTATGATGTTTAAGTAAATTCCTTCTATCCCAACTCTCTCTAGAGTCTTTATTAAGAAGGGATGCTGTATTTTGTCAAATGCTTTTTCTGCATCTATTGACAGGATCATATGGTTTTTATCTTTTCTTTTATTGATGTGATGTATCACATTGATTGATTTGCAAATGTTGAACCAGCCCTGTAACCCAGGAATGAATCCCACTTGATCTTGGTGGATAATTCTTTTTATGTGCTGTTGAATTCAGTTTGCAAGTATCTTGTTGAGAACTTTTGCATCTGTATTCATCAAGGATATTGGCCTGTAGTTCTCTTTTTTTCTGGGTCTCTGTCTGGCTTGGGAATCAGAGTGATGCTGGCTTCATAAAATGAGTCTGGGAGTTTTCCTTCACTTTCTACTTTTTGGATAGCTTGAGAAGAATGGGTATTAATTCTGTTTTAAATGTCTGGTAGAATTCCCCAGGGAAGCCATCTGGTCCTGGGCTCTTATTTGTTGGGAGATTTTTGATCACTGAATCGATTTCCTCACTAGTTATGGGTCTGTTCAGACTTCCTACCTCTTCCCATGTGAATTTTGGTGGTGGGTGTGCGTTTAGGAATTTGTCCATTTCTTCTAAGTTGTCCAATTTGTTGGCATATAGTTTTTCATAGTATTCCCTGATAATTGCCTGTATTTCTGAGGGGTTGGTTGTAATAATTCCATTTTCATTCATGATTTTGTCTCTTTGGGTGCTCTCTCTTCTCTTTTTGAGAAGTCTGGCTGGAGGTTTGTCAATTTTGTTTATGTTTTCAAAAAACCAACTCTTGGTTTCATTGATCTGTTCAATTATTTCTTTGGTCTCTATGTTGTTTATTTCTGCTCTGATTTTTACTATTTCTCTTCTTTTACTGGGTTTAGGGTGTTCTTGTTGCTCTGCCTCTAGTTCCTTTAGGTGAGCTGTTAGATTTTGGACTTGTGCTTTTTCTAGTTTCTTGAAATAGGCCTGGAGTGCAATGTACTTTCCTCTTAAGACTGCCTTTGCCGCATCCCATAGATTTTCGATTGTTGTGTTTTCATTTTCATTTGTTTCCATATATTTTTTAGTTTCATCCCTAATTGCCTGATTGGCCCATTCATTCTTTAGTAGGGTGGTCTTTAACCTCCATGTTTTTGGGGTTTTTCCAGGCTTCTTCCTGTGATTGATTTCAAGTTTTAAAGCATTATGATATGAGAGTGTGCATGGTATGATCTCAGTTCTTTTATATTTATGGAGGGCTGCTTTATGTCCCAGTATGTCATCTATCTTGGAGAATGTGCCATGCGCACTTGAGAAGAAAGTGAATTCCTTGTCCTCAGGATGTAGAGTTCTAAATATATCTGTCAGATCCATCTGGTCCAAAGTGTCTTTCAAGTCCATTATTTCTTGAGTGATTTTCTGTCTGGTTGACCTATCCATTGCTGTAAGTGGAGTATTGAAGTCCCCTGCTATTAGCACATTCTTATCTATGAGCTTGTTTCTCTTTGTGATTAATTGTTTTATATATTTAGGAGCTCCCATATTTGGTGCACAGCCATTTATGATTGTTAGTTCTTCCTGATGGATAGACCCTGTAACTATTATGTAAGGCCCTTCTTCATCTCTTTTTATTGTCTTTAATTTAAAGTCCAGTTTGTCTGATATAAGTATAGCTACTCCGGCTTTCTTTTGGCTTCCAGTAGCATGATATATATTTCTCCATCCCCTTACTTTTAATCTGAAGGTACCTTCAGGTCTAAAATGAGTTTCTTGTAGACAGCATATAGATGGATTTTGTTTTTTTATCCATTCTGCTACCCTATTTTTTTTGATTGGAGCATTCAGCCCATTTACATTCAGTGTTATTATTGAGATATGTAGGTTTAGAGTCTTTGTGTCCTTTGTGGAGTTCATGCTTGTGGTGGTGTCTCTGGTATCTTTGTTTCTTGCAACCTTTCCTTCAGAGCATCCCCCTCAGGATTTCTTGTAGGGCTGGCTTAGTGGTGACAAATTCTTTCAATTTCTGTTTATTTGGAAAGGTTTTTATCTCTCTTTCTATTTTGAATGACAGGCTTGCTGGGTAGAAGATTCTTGGCTGCATATTTTTTCTGTTCATTACATTGAAGATCTCCTGCCATTCCTTTCTGACCTGCCACGTTTCAGTAGATAGGTCTGTCACCACTCTGATAGGTTTCCCTTTGTATGTGAGGGCCCTTTTCTCCCTTGCTGCTTTCAAAATTTTCTCTTTGTCCTTATATTTTGCCATTTTTACTATGATATGCCTTGCAGAAGGTCGATTCAGATTTCGTCTGAGGGGGGTTTTCTGAGCCTCTTGTATTTCAACGTTTACTTCTTTTCCCAGGTCGGGGAAGTTCTCTGCTATAATTTGTTCCAGGACTCCTTCAGCACCTTTCCCCCTCTCTTCCTCTTCTGGGATTCCTATAATACAGATATTGTTGTGTTTGACCGTGTTACTGAGCTCCCGAACTCTTCTTTCATGTTCTTGGATTAGTTGGTCTCTATTTTTGTCAGCTTCTTGTTTTTCTATAATGGTGTCTTTTAAATCACTTATTCTCCTTTCTGCCTCTTCAATCCGTGCACTGGAGGCCTCTAATTTATTATGTATCTCATTTATTGCATTTTTTAATTCTTCATGCCTATTTTTATTTTCCATTATGTCTATAGCCATAGTTTCTTTGATGTCCCCTATGTTTTTTTTAAGCCCAGCTATTAATTTTACCATCATTAGTCTAAAATCTTGTTCAGTTATGCTGTTGATAACTGTTTTGAGCAGTTCATTAGCTGTCATTTCTTCTTGGAGTTTCTTTGGAGGAGAGCTCTTTCGTTTCATCATTTTAGTTAGCTTTCTGGCTCTTGTTGGTTTTAAAGACCTGTTATCTCTCTGTATCTATGAGCGCTGCTGTATCCAAGAAGACTCTTTGACTGTCCAGGGACTATCTTTTCAGAGAGTGTTTTTTGAATGGTATCTCTTGGTCTCTCTTATTGGGACCTTGGTTATTTTATTTTCCTATTCGTAGTGATATTTGGGACTCTCCACCTTGTGTACTCTGGCTTGTTTCTTGAGGTAGCCGTTAGAAGTCTTTCTCAGTGGAATCTGCGTCCTTTCTCTCCCAATCTCTTGGGTGTGGTACAGTTTCCTATGGCTTCAGATCTTTTCCATGTGATGCCTGGGCGCGAGTGCAGGTACGGAGCTCCCTACTTCTCTGCCATCTTGCCCCTCCTCCTAGACTTGGTTCTGTTTGTTTCCATGCAGTAGAGCTTGGATATTATTAGGCTTCATTTTATCTCTGCTGCAACATCCCTTCTTGAAACCTCAGCACAGCCCTCAGAAGAAAGGCTGACATGCTTTCTTATTCCTACGAACCAGTGGAAGACCTCAAGCCTCTCTCTATATATATTCTTTCTTCTAATATTAACCTTATTTTGTTGTCTTTTCCGGTGTCTCTCTGCCTGGTGCCAAGACTCCTTCACAGCCATAACTTCAAGAAGACAGATGATCCTTTCTACTCAAGGAGGTTCATAAATGTTGTCTACCTTGGATTGGCTGCCTCTGCCTGTGACAACTCCTATATGTAAATACCTTCACCAACTGACCAATGTCGGCCCATAGGTAGGGACATCTCTATGCCCCCACTCAGCGGAAGTTACAAAAGATGAGACTGTAAGGTCGAAGTAGCAGAGGGTGGTGAACCGAAGGTGCTCAAGAATGAGACAAAGGAGCCAAGGGGAAAAGGGGCTCAGCACACCTTTACTGAAAATAGCTGTCGGGTGAGGCTCCGCGGCTTGGGGGGTGGGGGGGAGCAAGCCGGGAAATCACGCCCTGAGACTGGGGAGACGCGCGTATAGGACTGTAGTTCCGGGTCGAGACCCACAAGGGCAGGTTTCCTTACC
The DNA here is from genome assembly GCA_017311185.1 of Proteles cristata cristata. Lineage (NCBI taxonomy): Eukaryota > Metazoa > Chordata > Mammalia > Carnivora > Hyaenidae > Proteles > Proteles cristata. The sequence continues at coordinate 55,336 of JAESUZ010002827.1, forward strand.
TGGTCTCGCTTTTTCTGGGTTGGATTTTGTTTCTGCTGAGGTGACTAGTGGCAGGAAACTGGGAGCGGGAAAGTCCTGAGGCTGTCACAAGATGGAGTCCCATCTGCAGTCTTGGTGTCCTTTCCCAAACCCATCAAGACCTGTTGGAGGCCTACCATCCTCAGCAACCTCAAAGATTTTAAGGGTCAAAATCGTTCAGGGGGGAATTATGTGGGAAACAAAGGCAGAATGAAATGACAGATAAAGTTAAATTTCCTTATAACCTGCAGCCCATTGGCAAATACTTGAGGCAGGCTGAGTAAAATGTTTCTCTAGGAACTCCCTACTGGTTTAATGCTAATATTTTGCTAGGGGGAAATCATCCTTAGCTTAACAATAGCTAGGCCTCTGGTATCCTGTGAGTCTTCTTTAACATATGAAAATCTCACTGGAAACTTCCTCTGGACTTTACCTCCCCCAACTCCATAGAATATAACCCATCTCCTCAAGATACCTAGGCAGCTCTTCCTGTCCACATATCCCGTCCCTGTGCTTTAATAAAATCACTTTTTTGCACCATAAATAAATAATGAAATAAAATAAAATAAAAAATACAAACACAAGTGGTTCTTGGGTGGCTCGGTCGATTAAGTGTCCGACTCTTGATTTCTGCTCAGATCATGACTGCATGATTGGTGAGATGGACCCCACATTGGGCTCTGTGCAGACAATGTGGATCTCTCAAAATAAATTAACATTAAAAAAATAAAGCACAAACACAAAGACTAATCCAAAAAAGAGAATAATTAATAATATAGACTTTATAAAATTAAAACTTCTACTCTGATAAACCTTGTTCAAAGAACCAAAAGACAAGCCACAAACTAGGAGAAAATATTTGCAAACCATGTATCTGAATTCAGAATGTATCCTAAATCTAAACCTTAGCTCTCTCAAGGTCTTTTACCTCTAGGTTGGAACCCACAAACTCTAGTTACTGAGTCTAGTACTCTCCCTAATGAGTCCTCTGGACAACTGGGTTCTCCTTTGATCTTGTACCCCAGCCTAAACTCATTAACCATTACCTCCAGTGCCTCAAGACTCCCTCTAACTCCTTTCCTCATCTCCTAAACTCTAATTCCCTAAATCATAACCATTGGATCCCTTGAATCTCTCAACTAATAAGCAATCATCCCCCAAACCTTCTACATATATACTCAATACTGTTACCACCTAAACAAGCACCCTCTCAAACCCTTACTCACTTACCCATAAACACTCTCAAACACTCACTCACTCACCCTTAAATCATCACCTTACACATTTTGAACCCATTGGCTCCCCAGAGACCATGCACTGAACCTCCTAATCCCCCCCAAACACACACTAGCTCACCCCATCATTCACTCACTCTTCAAAAACATGTTGCCTCAAACCCAATAACACTCATTCCCTCTTCTTCCCACCTCCTCACAATAAAACATCCAACTCATAGGGTGTGTAGCCAAAAAACATATGCTATAAACCCATAACCATACACCATTCAACAACAGAATCATAAAGCCATAATCT